>VSMD01030727.1:0-31631 GCA_008750895.1 Mirza zaza
TTACTTTTTACCAAGTAAAAAGCATGCCATTATAGAAGGGGACTTTATTGATCTTGAAATTTATCAGTTTCAGACATTTTTGTCATGGGATTTACTGTGCTACCTGATTAGGATGAAGCTCAGTTTTTGTGATTTCCCTCCACCTCTGTTTTGTGTTTACTATCCTAGCGCTGGTCAGACTATGTGGAGCGATACATGAATTCCGATACTACCTCTCCTGAGCTTCGTGAACATCTGGCACAGAAACCAGTATTTCTTCCACGGTAAGTGAGGCAAGTTACCTGTCAGCATTATGTATTTGTACATGGTTGAGGAATGGAGAGTTAAATTACCTTCCGATTCTTGGTTTTCACATATTCTCTTCATTTGTTCTATCTGCTGAGAATGCTATTTCAAGGTTTGTATGGCTGTTAAAACATGGGCTTACCTGAAGCATATGTGAAAGCATCAGGGAGGTGTGAGCTCTGAAGAATCAGCAATTACTTCCCTACATTTGATGTGAATGTATGTTGGAGTTTCCAAGTTTTGATGGAGGAGTCGTCACAGGATTCAGCATGTAGTCATACTTATAACTATGATTTATTACAGCAAAAAGGTACAAAGCAAAATTAATTAGCAAAGGGAAAAGGTGCCTGTGGCAAAGTTGGAGGAGGCCAGGCTCAAGCTTCCAAGAGTTCCCTCCCAGTGGAGTCACACAGGACGCTCTTAATCCCTCCAACAAGTTGTGACAACACACATAAAATCTTGTCTACCAGGGAAGCTCATTAGAGATTCTGTGCCAGAGTTTTTATTGAGTTCGAGTCATACAGACACCTGTGCCTAGCGTATACCAAAATTCCAAACTCTCAGAAGGAAAGCAGGTTTTCAACATAAGCCAGATAGTTTGTACAAAACCAGTTTAGGGTACAGTGAGCCACTAACGTGATTTAGGGTATGGTGGAAGGTTTCCCAAAATCCAAGATCCCAGACTCCAGCCAAGGGCCAGTCTTACAAGCAGGCCTTTCAAAGAATAGCAGTCTTAGTCCTGCTATGTTGACTCCCCATCCGCCGCCTTTTTTTGAGATGGGTTCTTGAGTGCAGTGGCATCATCATAGCTCACTGCAACCTCAAACTTCTGGGTTCAAGCAATCCTCCCACCTCAGCTTCCTGAATAGCTGAGACTACAGGTGCACACCACCATGCCCGGCTCATTTTTCTCTTTTTTCTTGAGATGAGGGCTTGCTGTGTTGTTGCTCAGGCTGATCTTGAACTCCTGACCTCCCAGAGTGTTAGGATTATAGGCATGAGCCTCCACACCCGGCCTGTTAACTGTTTTCTGCACAGAATTTTAAAAAATTTTCCCCCTATATGTAGGCAATTTGTTATGCTGATCCTTTCAATATGAAAATGAATTTCAGAAGTAGAAAATAGATGGAGTAGCTTTCTTCTTTCTAAACTTTTAAGTTTAGAATTGAAATCTCATGTCTTTTTTTTTTTTTTAACTTATCTGTATTTGTTACAAGCTTTAAATGGATTGTGACTCGGGCACTACATTTCTATTCACAAGCCTCGCTTTTCAAAACAGTTTTACAACACATACGGGTAGGACTTATAATTTTGCTCCTCTAAACAATACTTCTTTGGAAAAGAAGCCCTCTGTAGAGTTTCAAGTTGCTTTACTTTAAATATACTTATTTCTAGAGGACTAGTATTACATGCAGAAAATCTCATGTCTTATGTTTCCAAAATGTTATCATCCCAGTATTACTAAACTTAGTCCCCTAATGAGAACATGGAGAAAGGGTACCGGCAAGGAAAGCCCTGTGAGGTTCTCCATTAATTGATTCGATTTATAATCTGTATTGCAGAGATGTGCACAGGGAGGCACTCTAATATACTGTAAGAAAAAACAAATTGATGCAGTCATTCTGAGGGCAGTTAATGTGTAGACCAGGTGTCCTCAAACTTCAGCCCCGTGGGCCACATGCCGTCTACCTAGGACATTTATCCAGCCCACCAGTTGTTGCCGCCACTGCATGTCCTGCTTAGCAGCAGACTCGTCCTGGGCCCACAGTGCGCACTCTCCAACGGTCTGAGGGACAGTGAACTGGCCCCCTTTGTAAAAAGTTTGAGTACCCCTGGTGTAGTCCGTTCACCCTACAACTTCAGTTTCTAATGATTTTTCTCTCTTACAGTTAAGATTCTCAGTCTTTTGGGCCTTGAGACCCCTTAACTTACACTCTTAGAGCTTGAGTACTCCAGAGAGCTTTTATTTATGTGGGTTGTTCTAGTAATATTTATCACGTTAAAAATTAAAGCTCAGGCCAGGTGCAGTGGCTCATGCCTGTAATCCTATCACTCTAGGAGTCCAAGGAGGGCGGATCGCTCAAGTTCAGGAGTTCGAAACCAGCCTGAACAAGAGCAAGACCCCGTGTCTACTAAAAATACAAAGAAATTAATTGGTCAACAAAAAACATATGTAGAAAAAGTTAGCCAGGCGTGGTGGCGCATGCCTATAGTCCAAGCTACTCAGGAGGCTGAGGCAGAAGGATTGCTTGAGCCCAGGAGTTTGAGGTTGCTGTGAGCTAGGCTGACGCCAGTGGCACTCAAAAGAGTGAGACTCTGTCTCAAAAAATAAAAAATTTAAAACAAACTGATAACTGGATATTCTTTGATATGACAACAAAAGTCTACCAGTAGTAGTTTATTAAAGACTACTTGCAATATGAATTGAAATATTAATGAGCTTTTCATTCAGTTGTCAAAATCCATTGGCTTATCTTATACTTTGAATCTTTTCATCCATGATTTTGTAACTTCATGCAATTGGTGGTTTGGAAACTACTAGCTCACTAACTACTGCATACCTACTAAATGTTGACACATTTTACAATGCCTCTCCCCAAAAATCATTCATTAGTATCACCATTGATCTTATTCAAACACCATCTTCAAGTATTGGGAAGTTGTCAAGCTCCAGGAGTCTGATACCAGTTTTACCAAAATTCCTAGTTTTGCTTGAAAATTCAAATCTTATCATTGGCAACATTGTTTTCCTTGGAATGATAGGTCCCTTATTCATTTTTGAGAAAATATCTGCCAATTCTTGGCCAAAGCTAAGTTTAGTCAGTCATTCTTTCGGGTAAAAATGGTGATCCATTTATAACTCACGCAATTGTTCAAGCACTTTTCTTCAAGAATACCATTGTACTCTATTACACAAAGGTACTTTATATGCAGTTGTATTTTATCATATAGCATGGTAAAAAAGATGTGAACTAAGGGGCTGGGATTTAATAAAAAATGTTACTGCTTCATCAGAGACATTCTTAAGTCAAACGGGCTTTTTCACTTAATGTCAGTGGATGGTCAGATTCTTTTTTTGTTGTTTGTTTTTGAGACAAAGTCTCTGTTGCCCAGGCTAGAGTACTGTGGTGTCAGCCTAGCTCACAGCAACCTCAAACTCCTGGGCTCAAGCAATCCTACTGCCTCAGCCTCCCGAGTAGCTGGGACTACAGGCATGTGCCACCATGCCTGGCTAATTTTTTCTATATATATTAGTTGGCCAATTAATTTCTTTCTATTTATAGTAGAGACGGGGTCTCGCTCTTGCTCAGGCTGGTTTTGGACTCCTGACCTCGAGCAATCCTCCCACCTCGGCCTCCCAGAGAGCTAGGATTACAGGCGTGAGCTACCACGCCCGGCCTATGGTCAGATTCTAATACAGAGATTTCAAAGTATAGTTTGGTGCCCCCACAGCATTTTTTTCCACTGTTACTTTTACCCTGCCAGTGCAAGTGAAAATACAGTGAAAAAGGCAAATGATGTTTTAGTATTATTATGAAACAGTTTTATCCCACAGATGTCCTGAAAGGGTCTCAGGGATGCCCAAGCATCCTTAGACCACAGACTTGCTGTCCTATAAAAATACATGTAGACAAAGATACTCAATGAAGCAATGTTTTTAATAGCAAAGTACGGGAAGCAATAATTGTCGAGCGGATAGCCCAGTGGAGCAGGGCTCCACTGGATGTGGAGGAAATTCAGTACCTGCCCCTAGGGATCCAGTGATTATGAATTATCTTCTTTCCTTCTTGTGTAGAATGGTCCTAATTTATACCGTCTTTGGAAGAATTTTTAAAAATAGGCATTCAGATAATTTTATATGTTTCAGATGAGGACCTCAGTTGAGAGAGGCTGTTAAGGAATGATTTAATTGGGGTGCATTCCTCTGCAGCAGTTAAAAGAGAATGAGACAAATTTATGTAGTGAAATTTAAAAAGTCCTCATGACATTAAATGAAAAGTTGAGAATAAAATACATAGTATGAACCTATTTTGTCTTAAAAACAAATTCCAAAGCAGAACTATAGTGGGTAATTACATATGTAAATTCACAGACAGAGGTCCAGAAGTTTTGTATTAAAACTGCTAACAAGTGGCTACCTTTACCAAAGCAAGTAGGATTTGGAGAAGTGGGAATAGGGGATTTGTTGAAGATTTCTGCTTTCCTATGTATCTTTGCAGTTGAAACTTTTTTACAATAAAACCATTAAACATTTTTGTATGTATGTAACTAATAAGGAAAACTCATTTGCGGGGATTCACGGCAATCTGTCTGGACAAGCTCTCATCCTGTAGGGCTCTTCTGCTCTGTAGGAATCTTCGGCGGATCCGGAAGTGTCAGCGAGGTCGAGAGCAGCAGGAAAAGGAAGGGAAGGAAGGAAACAGCAAGAAGACCATGGAGAATGTGGATAGCCTGGATAAGCTAGAATGTAGATTCAAGCTGAATTCCTACAAGATGGTGTATGTGATCAAGTCAGAGGACTACATGTACCGGAGAACTGCCTTGCTCCGGGCTCATCAGGTAAGAACCAGTAACTGCAATTTCTCCACACATCTCTCTCCCCAGCTAGGACCAGGGAGGCTTGGCATGTTCTGATTGTTTCTCCTTCTTTATGAAAACCTATTTTTGGAGCTGAGAATTATTGAGAAAGCACATTAGTTTGCTAAGGATTCCATAACAAAGTACCACAGACTGGCTTAAACAACAGGTATTTATTGTCTCATATTTTAGGAGGCTGGAAGTCCAAGATTAGGGTGTTTGCAGTGTCAGTTACATCTGAGGGCTGTGAGGGAGAATGTGTTCAGGTCTCTCCCAGCTTCTTATGCGTTATTGGCCATC
This sequence comes from Mirza zaza, assembly GCA_008750895.1. Lineage (NCBI taxonomy): Eukaryota > Metazoa > Chordata > Mammalia > Primates > Cheirogaleidae > Mirza > Mirza zaza. Next base: position 5,164 of record VSMD01030727.1, read on the forward strand.
TTTGGCATTCCTGGGCTTGTAAATCCCTGCCTTTATCTTCATATGGTTCCTATGTGCATGTCTGCATCCAAATAAGCTCACATTCTGAGTATTGTGAACTAGGACTTCAACATATAAATTTAGAGGGGGGTGGGGGACACAATTCAACTCATAAGAGCATGTAAATACCTGGTGTGGTACCTTTTGATAAAGCTCCTCTCAGCATTTACATTTCAGGCAGTATCTGATCTTTGGCATGTATGAATCCTATTTTCATGTTACATCTCAATTTTGAAATCTTCTTGGTAGTTATGCACCGTATGTTGTGCCAGGCCCTGGGACTACCACCATGAAATAGAACAAATAAGGTAATGTGATGTGCACTACCAAAGAAATCAGATGAAGTGATCAAGGGTAACTGGTGTGCAGGCATTGCTTTCATTGGAGGAGGCTTCTGTAAGGAAGTGATGCCTGAGGCCTGAATAATAACAAGGAGCTGTCCTGGTGAAAAGTTGAGGGCAAAGAAAACAGCAAATGCAAGACTGGGAGAGAGGAAAGGACTTGGCATGTTCGAGAAACTAAAATCACCATTCTGGCTCAAGGTTGCCTTCATACCTTCTATGAAGTTAGAAGGATAGACAGAGGCCACATTACTTTGTCTTGTAGGCCATGGTTTGGATTTTGTCAGAGGTACTTTGAGACATTGTTGACAAAGATAGCTTGGACTTAGGACTGCTATGAGTAGAAGGGCGAGGGTGGGTATGGGTACAGAGTTGAAAAGCACTCAAAAGGCTGCCCTTGTCCAAATGAGATTTGATGGCCATCCATACTACTAGGATGACAGTAGAATTGTAGATATATTTTAGAGATAGCTGGGCATGGTGGCTCATTCCTGTGATCATAGCACTCTGAGAGGCCAAGGCGGGAGGATCGCTTGAGCTCTGGAGTTCAAGACCAACCTGAGCAAGAGTGAGACCCCGTCTTTATTAAAAATAGAAAAATTAGCTAGGTGTGGTGAGGCATATCTGTAGAGTCCCAGGTACTTGGGAGGCTGAGGCAGGAGGATCGCTTGAGCCCAGGAGTTTGAGGTTGCAGTAAGCTACAATGACACCACTGCACTCTACCCAGGGTGACAGAGTGAGACTCTGTCTCAAAGAAAACAAAAAATTAGAGATCTAATTGACAGGATGTGATGCTGGATCAATGTGGGGGAGGTAAGCAAAAGGAGAACATCGAGGATGATGCCTGACTGATTTTTGGATTGGTGAGTTTTTTGTTTCTGCGTAAGTGGAAAGTTTAGGGGTTCATCTGATAATAGGAAAGGGTTACCAGGTTTCAGGGGCAGGTGAAACACTCTATTTTGAACTTTCAAACTCAAGTTTGAAGGAACTAGGAAACATTCAAGGGAGAGATGTTGGGCAAGCAGTTTAAAGTACAGGTGACCCTTGAACAACACAGGGCTTGGGGTGCTGACCCCTCTCCCACCCCACCCCATGTATAACTTTTGACACCCCAAAATCTTTTAACTAATAGCTTACTGTTGACCAGAAGTCTTACCAGTAGTATAAATATTTTATTAACACATATTTTGTATGTTGTATGTATTATATACTATATTCTTATAGTAAGGTAAGGTAAAGAAAATGTTAAGAAAATTATAAGTAAGATAAAATTACTATTCATTAAGTGAATGGGGATCATCATGAAGGTCTTCATTTTCATCATCTTCACATTGAGTAGGACAAGGAAGAGGAGGAATGGGGAGGAGGCTGGTCTTGCTGTCTCGGGTGCCAGAAAGTTTGTATATACATGGCTCCATATAGTTCAAACCCTGTTTAAGTGTCAGCTGTACTTCTTTCATTGCACTGAGTGTAACTGCTGTGTGTTGTATGTCTGTCTGCATATCTCTGATTTAAATTCTTTGAGGAACTAGACAACACCAATTTTATCTTTGTATCCCCTATTATACCTTGCACGTGGGCTCCAGTGAATACTTGCTGAGTGCATAGGTGGGAACATAATGCTCCACTGAAGACCTGCTGTTCCTGGACTCTGCTGGCCAGGGTGGAGTAATACAGTGAAGGGAGAGTGGGTTTTAAAAGCCTTTTGCCTCACACTGTCTTTAGAAGTGAATTTTACCATGCTAACAGAAATGACCAATGGCTGTGGCTTATTGTGTCTCACCCAGCATACATTAGAATCAGCTGGGTTGCTGGTTTAAAATGCAGATTGGTAACATGTTCCCCGGGTTATACCGATGTATGCAAAAATTGAACAGTGAGCTTGTTCTCAGAGCCTACGTTGGCATTTCTTGGGGGGCTTTATGGGTTTTAATTTCCTGTTGAATATAGAACATTCAAACATGCTCTATGTTCTTACCTCTTTCAGTTTTTCTCTTTAAACAGAATCCTTTTTCCCTCCTTTTTGTTTTTTTAAAACTAACCAGTAGTATCTAAGACTTGAGTCCACATCTTTGCTACTTTAGGAAAAAACTGGGCTTTGTATTTGAAGGGCTTTTTTTGGTCCTACTTATTTTTACTTATTTATTTTGTCCTCTTCTGTTTTGCAGTCCCATGAGCGTGTAAGCAAGCGTCTACATCAGAGGTTCCAAGCTTGGGTAGATAAATGGACCAAGGAGCATGTGCCCCGTGAAATGGCAGCAGAGACCAGCAAGTGGCTCATGGGTGAGGGGCTGGAGGGCCTCGTGCCCTGTACCACCACCTGTGATACAGAGACCCTGCATTTTGTGAGCATTAACAAGTATCGTGTCAAATATGGCACAGTATTCAAAGCCCCTTAACTGCAAAGCCAGAGCAGATAACTTGAGGGTGTGTGTGTGAGCATGTGCACTCTGCTCACACATGTTGAAGAAACAAGGAAGATGCCTTTCAAGCCTCACTGGGCCTCTCTGGGACATGGCCACCTGATCTGTGTGTGGCTGGTGCAAATTGGCACTAAGTGGGCTACCTTTAAGAAACATGAATACTTTATAAAGTTGGAGCTGGAACTTTTCCCAAGGGGGTTTAGGTATTAGCCTGCCCTGGAAAGGAAGGAAATCCATCCAAGCACAGAGACAAGCAGCTTGCTTGCATACACCAGCAGAGCTAAGACTGGAGTCTCCTGTGGCCTGACCTTCAATGAGGGAACTGGATGCTGTCCATATTTGGCTGGATGGAGGTGCTGGGGAAGGACTTAATGCTCAGATGAATTGTAACTGTGATGGTCACTGCTCCTCTCCTCCTACCCAAAAAGGAAAAAAAAAAAAACTGGATTTAATTTTTTGTTTGTTTTCCCAGTCACCTGAGCACATTTAAGATCACCCATTAGGTTTTACCTGGGATCTGCAGTTTGGCTTTGGAATTGATCATCTTGTGGATTTGATTCCTGATGAATCCCTTGCTGCCCACCCAATTCTCTCTCCTTCGGTTCTCAACCTCAAGTTCAAATCAGTCATCCTTTTTAGCTCCCGTGGAACTGTTTTGTACCTGCTTCTTTACTAGTCTACCCTAGTGCCATCCACCAGCTTTACTCTCTGACACACACAATTTTAACTTCGTTTTTCTTTTTTTGTAAATAATGTACATACTGTCAATTTTTTATTAAAAGAAATATGCTTTGATGTGCTAGCATAACCGCTCTAGCTTCTTGTGTATCATAGTACTATGTGGCTTCAGATTTAGTACCTATGAACAGATGTACAAGACATTTATTACACTTTTTACCAAAGGGAGTTACCATTGTAGTACTTTTGTGTAAAACTTGTCTTCCCCCACTTCCCCCCAACTTTTTTTTCTTTTTTTTTGTAAATAAATAAAGCTTGGTTCTTACTTAAGGAATAAACTCTCAACCCAAGTCCTTGTCCTTACCAGAGAACTATCGTGAAGCAGGGAATTTGGCTTCCGTTCCTTATCCAGGGTACAAACAGGATTTTACTTTAAATAATTAAGTCATTTGCACTTGTCCCAAATCAAAATATTCCAGAATTTTAATATAGAATAGTTCCATTCTTTTAGTACATGGTTTGTTCCCTTGTTCAGCTATTTGAAAATATTTTATATTTGGGTAAGTTGTCAAGCTGTATAGTTTGTATTTCTATATATTTTTTCTTATCCTTATTGGGCATGGGGTGAACAACTTAAATACCAAGCCAGTATTTGAAAGAAATGTATATAAGGTGTGTGGTATAAATGGGGTTGTGAGGGAGAGGATTTGATACATTTCCTTAGTAATTGCACATAGGATATATATATTTTTAATTACATAAATTTAAACTGGCAGACAGTTAAAGATGAGTGATTTAGGATTTTTATATGTGGTTAGCCTGGACTTTTTAAACAAAGACCAATGGAGTCCTTCCCAGTACTCTGGTGGATTTTTCTCCAGCTATTACCCTAGTCATAGTTGTAACTGACAGTGTTTTATGTGTTTTGTTTTTTTAGTAAAACCCCCATCACCGAAAAGAAAAACAAATTTTTTGGCTCCTGGACTTTGAAAACACATGGTAGACTGTTCTGATTTTAAGCGTTTTTGTTGTAGGCAGACGGAAGACTGTGGGTCACAGTATAGCATGGCAAAGTCTTGTGGGAGAGGGAGATTCTAGGGCAAAGCTGGGACAGTGCCTAACGTAGTGGAGGTAGAGTGATAATGTGCTTAGTGAGGGAAGAGATCTTGAGGTGTTCTAAGCAACAATTCCCCTATCCCCCTGTGCTCCCTCAAGAAAGATGTTGACCTGGAACTACAGGGAAAATTGATGAGGTGTGACTAGGGGCAGCCCTAGCTGTTGATCCCACCCAGCCCCCCTGCCTCCCCCACACAGTGTTAGCTCCAGAGCACCTGCCTGCAGGTCAGGATGATAGGATTTCATGGAGAACCCACCCCCCCCAAACCCACCAATGCAACCAACAGAGGAGGGAGCTTTACCTGCAGCCAGGGTTTCACAAGCAGCACTTTTATTCTTCTGCTGTCTGACATGTAAGCTCCAAGCTCTAAACCCAGCCTGCATTATATACAGCAGAAAGTTATCTTTATTTTAAATCACATTTGGTATTCTGTACTTAGTCACTTTTCCATGTGATTGGCATTTGAAATGTTGTAACTTGGTCAGTATTTCCATTAAAATATCAGGGCTAATGTTGTGTATATATTTTTTTTCTTCCTAATGATTTTATAGACAAGGACTCTGGCAACCCCAGGAGGAAAAAAGTAAAGCTGCCAGTGGAATACTAGGTATGAGAATGAAATTGGAGGTCTGTTACTGGCATTAGGGCTTCTCTGGACTCTACAGACCTGTACAGTGAAATTACAGGGAAGATTCTATGGGAATCTTCAGTGCTGTGACCATGATCTGCTATCTCAAAATCTTTGCAGAGTTTCTGGTGATAGGCAGGAGTTAGCAACATGCACATAAATTAAAACGTGTAACAGAGGAAGCTAGGGTCACTGGAGCTTATCCTTTCTGCTCTTTAACACCATATCCTCCAGTCAGTATGAAAACACTCATCCCTGGCGGCCTGGCTCTTTCCACGTTAAGCAGACACCAGTTTTTGTGTTCAGGGACGTAGCCCGAGCCAGTGAGTGGTCTCTGATTGCTGCTTCTGAGACTGGGTCTGCAGCAGCCAAGGTTTCTGCCCGTTCTGCCGAATGGTCCTAAGTCTCTGTCCCAGGACCTTTGGGAGCTTTAATCGTCATATTTCCCATTTTATTTAGGGATTTACCCTGTACCCAACTAGCTTGGACGAGACAGGAGAGCCTCCAAAGCGCAGCTTCTAGTGTTCAAATCCTGGCTCAAAGTTAAGACCAGCTGGGCTTCCAAGAGCCGCCTGTGTTGCAAGAAAAGCTGCCCGTGGCTGGAAGGCGCCCTTCAGATGCCGGAACCTTTGGTTTCAGTCGGTGGACCGCGCCGGCAATGCCAGGGTCCTTCCGGGGAGAGGAGCTGGGCGCGGCGATGGCGGGGGCGCCTGCTCTGAAGCACTGGCGCACCACGCTGGAGCGGGTGGAGAAGTTCGTGTCGCCGCTCTATTTTACCGACTGTAACCTCCGCGGCAGGTGTGGCCCCTAGTCTGGGGAGCCGTCGAGGGGGAAACCTAAGGTGCAGCCACGCGGGCCGCGGGCCCAAGTGCCCGCCGCGGGCAGGGCAGGGCAGGGCAGGGGCCCGGGAGGAAGGGGTAGGGGTGGGGTGTGCCGCGGCTGCCAGGCAGCCCTCAGCGGCGGATCGCGGAAGCGCGGCCGCACCGGCCGGCTGGCCCAGGGGCGGAAAGGGGAGGCCTCGGGCGCGCGCCCACCGGCTCCTCCCGCCCAGGCTCTTTGGGGAAAGCTGCCCAGTGGCCGCGCTCTCCAGCTTCCTGACGCCCGAGAGGCTTCCTTACCAAGAGGCAGTCCGGCAAGACTTCAGCCCGGCGCAGGTCGGCTACAGCTTCGGACCGACGTGGGTAACACCGAGCGGGAGGGCGGGGCTAGCGGGCCCAAGGGAGGCCACACCCACGCCGGCACCCTACCCCGCCCCGGCCTCGCCTTTTTTGTTGGCCACCCGCACCAGACAGCTACAAGGGGTGGAGCAGCACCCTCTGCTGGGAACAGCACCCTGGTCCGTCAGAGTCTTGAGGGGAGAGTTTCCATCCTGCCATCCCCGCCGTCTGCACACTCTTTAGGAAGGGCACCTGAGGTCGGATCATGGAACCCTGACTTATCTGCCTCTTCGCCTCACCTTGCTGCCCAGCCCTTGTTCTTATCTCGTGGCTCAAAGCTGAGTCCCTTTTGATGCTACAGATTCTTGGAGAAAGAAAGTCTCAAGCTCTTGCTGACCTTTTAACCCAAGGAAGTATTTCAGGACAGGGTTTCCACCTCTCAGCCCATCACAAGGGCTCTCTTGCAGATGGTGGACCTGCTGGTTCCGGGTGGAGTTGACCATCCCAGAAGCATGGGTGGGCCAGGAAGTTCACCTTTGCTGGGAAAGTGATGGAGAAGGTCTGGTGTGGCGCGATGGGGAACCTGTCCAGGTGAGGAGCCCTACCCTAAGGTCAGGTGTGACCACTGTAAAGCCCTCATCTCTGGAGTAGCCACAGCTGAGTGGCTCTGTCTGCAGGATGATGTCAGGATTTCAGTACTGGGGAAATTGCCACTTGGGCATCTGTGTAACTGGTCCCTAGTTTTCAATAAACCAATTTTTATTGTATGTAATTCATGCTTGTGGGGAAAATTGTTTCAAACAGTTCTAGATAGTAGGAAGTAAAAACTTTAACTCTTCTTGCCCTGAAGTAATGAATCTCTCCCTACCACCCCATCCCATTCCCCAGATATAACCACTGTTAAGCATCTTGTTCATGCATCCAACCATATCAGCTTTAATCTTTACAATCCTTTGTGACAGGTCTTTATGCCCACTTACAGATTAAGAAACTGAGATATATCAAGGTTAGTTTACTTGCTCAGGTTCACACAGCTTCAATTTCGAATTGGACTGACTGTCAACCTGGGGTTAGGACTGTTCTTTTGTGTGCAAAAAGAAGGCACAGCCATTCTCTCCCTCCCTTCTCTGGCTCAGTACATGTCTCATGGTGGTTATTTTGTGCTAGACCCTGTGCTAAGCACTGGGGATGTAGCAGGTAATGAGGCGAACCTATCCTGACTTTATAGAGTTTCCCTTCAGATATTTATTCAGGAGTGCAGAGGCCACCAGAAGCCACACCCAGGCCTCCTAACTCCTGTCCATGGCCCTTAAAGACCATGGGCTTTCCCACTGGAAAACAAGTATTATTTGGTGGTCATGGTGCTGGCTGCTGTGGGAGGTGGGGCCCCTGCTACCAGGGGTCTCTGATTTGTCAATCTTGGCCCTGCTTGGGAGAGAGGACCCAGAGCTGGGGACCAGATGGAGAGGCCTGACTTCCCTTGGATTAGGCTTCACCTAAAGTGTCCAACGGCCTTAGGCCCCATATTTCTCTCCATTCCCTGCCAGAGTTTGACCAAAGAGGGTGAGAAGACCAGCTATATCCTGACAGACAGGCTCGGGGAAGGAGACCTCCGAAGGTGGGTGAGTCCGCATGCGATGGTCTGCCAGTACTGTGGGGGAGGTGTGCCAGTAGGCAAGGGGGAGCCGAGGCCTAGAGTGATCCCAGGAGTGACCCCACCTCCAGCATCGCTGTCCTCAAATCTCACAGTTTATTTTTAGAAAGCATGATTTTTTCCTAACTATAAAAATTATGTTTGCTTTATTGTGGTAAATACAGAAAACTCAAAGAAGTGAATAACTACTATTTTCTCACCACTTAGAGTAGAGATGACCATTATTATCATCTCAGCATTCATGTTCTTAGTATTTCTTTCAGGCATAGTTTTCACTAGCTGAGATCGTATTTCTTTGATATTTTGCATCTTGACTTTTTACATTCCATATTATACCATGGGCATTTTATGATATCGTCAAAAATGTTTCTTAGACATTAGTGTATTTTACATTTTATTGGACACTGTGTTCGAGATGTCTCCAGACACTAGGAATAATGGTGTTGAATGATGGTCCTTGACAGCAAAGGGAGGCAGATCTCCTCATATGATTACAAAACTGATGAGGGCCCTGAAAGAAAATTCTGGGAGCTAGATATGAGGAATCTGTTCTAGACTTAGCGGAGGGGGAGGGGAGAAGGCTTCCCTGAGGAAGTCTGAGTAGAGTGGCACCACAACTGTGTGGGCTTCTCCAGTGAAAGGCCCACCCTATGTTGACTGAGGGATCTAGGGTCTAGGAGGTCCAGCCTGGGAGAGCCAGAGGTGCTTTTAATATGCAAAGAGGGTTTCCAGACCAAGGCAGTGCCCTGCAAAGACAGCTTGGGAAATAGAAGGCTAAACAGCAGTGTAATTCACGCAGTTACACACTTTGTTACTTATTTTCCCTGACTGAGGCAGACCACTCATCAGCAGGATTCAGTCTGATATTTGTACCTCCTACCCGTGTGCACAGCTGACACACTGTGGGATCCTCTGAGGGGTGGATCCTGGAGACGAATGGGGAGGGGTCAGATGCATGCCTCCTGGGTGCTCCTCCCTCAGGTCCCCGGAGTCCTCTGCCAGTTCCTTGGCCTGAGGCTGCCTCCTCATGTTTGTAGCCTGACCCTCTATGTGGAAGTGGCCTGCAATGGGCTCCTGGGGGCTGGGAAGGGAAGCATGATAGCAGCCCCTGATCCCGAGAAGACCTTCCAACTGAGTCGGGCTGAGCTGGCCGTGTTCCACCGGGATGTCCACAAGCTCCTGGTGGATCTGGAGCTGCTACTGGGCATCGCCAAGGTACTTGACACACCCGTTCTCCCCGAAACCCCCTAGATCCCTGCTGTAGGCTGGTTGTTTCTTGGGTCAGATAAGTGAGACTCAGCATCCAGAGCAGGAAGAGGGTTCCTGCCTAAGGGTTGAGAGGACTTTCCTGTGCAAAGGGGAGGTGGAGCCAGTGCTGAGCAGGGCCAGCAGGAGCAAAGGGATGGAGGTGGGGCATTCTGCTGAACACCCCTGGGAGACCCCCTCCACCCTAGCTCTGGAGGCCATGCTCGAGAAGAGGATTAAGGGGCAGAACCTTGCTGCAGGGTCTCGGGGAGGACAACCAGCGCAGCTTCCAGGCACTGTACACAGCTAACCAGATGGTGAATGTGTGTGACCCTGCCCAGCCCGAGACCTTCCCAGTGGCCCAGGCCCTGGCGACCAGGTTCTTCGGCCAACGTGGTGGTGAAAGCCAACACACCATCCATGCCACAGGGCACTGCCACATTGATACAGGTAGGCCGGCAAGTGGTTGGATTGGCTGGAGGGGCAGGAATGCCCTTGAATCCCTGGTTGTGCCTTAGAAGCACTGCGTGATCCTCAGCAAGTTCTTGCCCCTCTTCGGCCTCAGTTTTTCCCATCTATAAGATGGAGCGGGGAGACTGGACTGTGGGCTTTGTTAGCTATGGCTTCATTTGTTCTTTTGACAAAATCTGATGCCTCATGAGGCCCCATGCTATTAATAGATACTGGGGGGTAGGATTCCAGAGATTGGTGAACATAGAATTGGCAGGCACAGTTGGTACCACAGTGAGGGTGAGTGCGGGGGGCTAGAGAGCCCAGAAGAGTTACCCAACCCAGCTGGATTAGGGGGATTCCAGAGAGGCTTCCTGGACAAGGTGACCTTGAACTGAGCAAGAATGGGCAGGAGTTTGCAAGGGTACCCAAGTCCTCAGAGAGGAGTGATGTGGAATTATTGAAATGGGGGCTCAAACACATGGGTGGGTTTCCTGGGAAGCATCAGGAGCTCAATTTTGAACATGAAGAATCTGCAGTGTCTGTGAGGCTTATGAGAGAACCACGAGTTTAGCAAGCTTCCCAAGGTACTGAGTGTGATACGGGTAAAGTTTCTGAATCACAGAATAAGGACTTTCTCTTCTGTGCCAAGATGTGGGGTAGGGTGTGGGGCTTCTAGGCTGGTAAGGAAGGAACTGCCTAGGGCCAGGAGAGGCTGTGGTGCCCGCAGGACAGCTAGGCCAGACAGGTCCATCCTGGGAGCTGTACCCCTATTGCAGGGAATCCTCAGCACGTGTAAGGGCAGGGCAATTCCTGCTGCCTCTGCTGGGCTCCTCTGGAGGGCATGTCAGCCTCAGACTAAGGCCATCCCACAGCCAGGGACCTCTGTTTCCTGACCTGTAAAATGGACCCTGCTGGCCTCCTTTCTCCATTTCTTCCTCCTGCCTTGCAGGAGTGGTTTGAAATGACAGCTTAGGAAGGATGCCACAGGCTTTTCCAGAGTGAAGGGCTGGGGACAAGAGGAGAAAATAGGTGACCCTAGGCCTGGTCAGGATGCCGGGGCAGGGGTGGGGCTAGAGACCTGTCAGGACCTTGCTGCTCCCTCCACCCTCCACCCCCATCTAGCCTGGCTTTGGCCCTTCAAAGAGACCATAAGGAAATGTGCCCGGAGCTGGGTGACAGCCGTGCAGCTCATGGAACAGAACCCTGAGTTCATCTTTGCCTGTTCCCAGGTCAGTGGGACAGCTGTGCAGGGCAGGGGGACACCTGGCACTCCCCGGGGCTCAGTAGGCTCTGAGGGCTTCTCAGGCCTGAGGGGCAGGTCTGTTCCCCACCCTCAGGCACTCACTGGGGCCCAGATGCTCGGCCCTGGGTGGGGTCCTCATCACTCCTGGCTCAGATCCCACCCCATCTGCCCCACAGGCACAGCAGCTCGAGTGGGTGAGGAACCACTACCCTGGTCTGCATGCCCGGCTCCAGGAGTTTGCCTGCCGTGGGCAGTTTGTGCCTGTGGGGGGCACCTGGGTGGAGATGGTAAGTGTAATGGCACTGCCTCAGCCTCGGTCCATACGGTATGGCCTTCCCTCGTGTTCCAGGCCCCTCCTCGGCTGTGCTAGTGACCTGCAGGCCATCCACACCATCTGCGGCAGTGCTCATTAGTCCCTGGAACCCCAAGGCTTACAAGTCCAAGGGTGGGGAGGGTCTCCAGCACCATGACAGGCTGGCTGCATGGCCAGTCCCGGGCACCTTGCTCAGGCAAATGGACAGTCAGGCCTGAAGCAAGGAGAGGGACACTTCCTGGCACCTGGCTGTAATCCTGTGTCAGAGCAGCTCTGGCTTCTCCTGCAGGGAATGGGGCTGGCCTGAGCTGCTGCCTCCCTCTTCCCTCACTGCCAGGATGGGAACCTGCCCAGTGGAGAGGCTATGGTGAGGCAGTTCCTGCAGGGCCAGAACTTCTTTCTGCAGGAGTTTGGGAAGATGTGTTCTGAGGTAGGCTGGGAGCTGCTGCACCGGGCTGTGGGCCGAGAGGGCTGAGGGGCTGAGGCTGGGGTGGCTCCACCCAGAACCCTGGTTTCCAGCCTCCCAGAGCCCTCTTCCCTCCAGTTCTGGCTGCCAGACACATTCGGCTACTCAGCACAACTCCCCCAGATCATGCGTGGCTGTGGCATCAGGCATTTTCTGACCCAGAAGTTGAGCTGGAACTTGGTGAACTCCTTCCCTGTGAGCAGACCCAGGGGGTCAGGGTTAGAGTTGGCCTCAGTCCCACATGGCCCATTCACTTCTCCCGAGTCCCGGACAGACCACCAAACCCCCACCCAGAGGGGATGGGCCTTCAGCAAGGTTGCACAGCAGGGAGGGGCAGGACGGAGTTTGCCTCAGCCCTGACTCTGGCCGTTCTCTCCTGCCTGTTTCCCTGCCGGTAGCACCATACCTTTTTCTGGGAGGGGCTGGATGGCTCCCACGTACTGGTCCACTTTCCACCTGGCGACTCCTATGGGATGCAGGGCAGCGTGGATGAGGTGAGTGGATACTTAGTGGTGGGGGTGAGGGCAGGCTGGAGAGGTCTGGCCTGTCCTAGGCTGACCCACACTCACCTACCCCTGCCTGTCCAGGTGCTGAAGACTGTGGCCAACAACCGGGACAAAGGGAGGACTAACCACAGTGCCTTCCTCTTCGGCTTCGGGGATGGGGGCGGTGGCCCCACCCAGACCATGCTGGACCGCTTGACGCGGCTGGGCAATACCGATGGGCTGCCCAGGTCAGGCCGGGCCTCTGGCAGCCCTCAGCTCTCCTTTCGCCCACCCTCAGCCTTGCTGTGAGCCCTGCCTTCTACCCAGACAGTGGCCCAAGCCTGCCACTGGGTCTTGTCCTGCTCCAGTCCTGGATCACTGGCTCCTCCAAACTCCCACCTTGGGGGTGGGCTGGGGGAAAAGCTGAGGGTGGGAAGAGGAAGAAGCTTGGATCCACTGGAGAGAGCAGCTTTCCTGGGGTGTCTGGGGCTGGCGTTGTGTGGATGTGGAGCTTTCTGGAGTAGCTCTTCTCTTTTGGGACTGATCTAGTGTCCGCTCTGGCGTAGAAGAAGGGTAAGCCACGTGGCCCCCATGGCTGGGAGGCCCAGGCTTGTGGTTTCCCTCAGGGTTCAGCTGTCTTCTCCGAAGCAACTCTTCTCGGCGCTGGAGAGTGACTCGGGGCCGCTGTGCACGTGGGTCGGGGAGCTCTTCCTGGAGCTACACAATGGCACCTACACCACCCATGCCCAGGTCAGGGGCAGGTTGTGGAGTCAAGCAGGGAGTGTGTGCCCTTGATCTGCAGAGGGTCAGAGAAGGAAGCAGGGGAGAAAGCCCAGCCCAGATCTGGGGGAAGAGGCTCATGTTCCAAGGAGAAGTTTAGAGGAGGCAAGACTGAGCATCCCTAAAGAAAGAGAAGTTTGGGCTGAGGGGAGAGAGGGAGGTCATTAGAGTCAGGTCACCTGCAAAAGGCCTTATCCAGGAGGTCCTGGGGAACCATCAGGGGTTCTGAGCAAGGGGGGGCTTTGGAAGGCATCTGGCAAGTTTAAGCAGACTCCAGACTGATCTTCCCACCTGGGCTCAGATCAAGAAGGGGAACCGGGAGTGTGAGCGGATCCTGCATGACGTGGAGCTGCTCAGTAGCCTGGCCCTGGCCCGCAGCGCCCAGTTCCTGTACCCAGCAGCCCGGCTGCAGCACCTCTGGAGGTCAGCCTGGCTTCTGCCCCTTGCCGCCCACCTGAACTCTCACCCCAGACACTTCTGTGGCTGTCCTTCCTGGCCTTCCCCATCCCTTCCCTTGGTCCCTGCAGGCTCCTGCTTCTGAACCAGTTCCATGATGTGGTGACTGGAAGCTGCATCCAGCTGGTGGCAGAGGATGCCATGTGCCACTATGCAGGTGAGGCTGACAACAGTGGCACCATTCTCTCCAACCCCTGGACTGAGCCCAGAGTATCCCCTGTGCAACACTCAGGGGTCATCCCAGACCCATTGCCCACCCATGACCAGCTAATCTCCCCTCAGACATTCGTTCCCATGGCAACACACTGCTCAGCACAGCAGCTGCGGCCCTGTGTGCCGGGGAACCAGGTCCTGAGGGCCTCCTCGTTGTCAACACGCTGCCCTGGAAGCGCACTGAAGTGCTGGCCCTGCCCAGGCCCGGCGGGGCCCACAGCCTAGGTATGAGCTGAGGGAAGGGCTACTACTACCTCAGGAGGGATTGAGGCCAGATAGACAAGGTCAGGGACACCCCTGGGGATCTCTGCCTTGGGGTGCCCCAGGCTGGAGTATAGTAGCCACATCCTCCATCACCCTCACCCTGACCTGAGTGAGGTTCCAGAAAGGTCAGGAGGCTGCACTGATTGATGCCTAGACCTCACCCCCAGCCCTGGTGACAGTGCCCAGCATGGGCTATGCTCCTGTTCCTGCCCCTACCTCACTGCAGCCCCTGCTGCCCCAGCAGCCTGTGTTCGTAGTGCAAGAGGTGAGTCCCAGCAGGTCCTGCGGGGCAAGAGCTGTCCCAGGGTGCTCCTAACAACTGGGGGTCCTGAGCTCCAACCTGGAGCAAGTGGCAAGGTGGGGGTGGGGTGGGGATGGCGGTGAGTGGTTGTGGGAGGCTCCTACAGACTCAGCCTCGCGGCCCCCTTTCACCAAGACTGATGGTTCTGTGACTCTGGACAATGGAATCATCCGAGTGAGGCTGGACCCGACTGGCCGCCTGACGTCCTTGGTCCTGGTGGCCTCTGGCAGGTGCCGACTCCTCGCTGTCCTTTCCCAGTGCCTAGCAAGTGGGTCCCAGATCCTGTTTGCTCTGTCTCGTGGCCACAACACTGCCCACAGCAGCCCACAGTGGCTCTGGGCTGGGACCCACACATAGAACAAGGCAGGGTGGGCAAGGGGTCCTTGTCCCCTGGGTCGGTTGACTCTGTCCCATCCCACTAAGCGCAGCTGGAGAGAGCGCAGCTTTGTAGTTGTAAAGCACCAATCCCCATGTCCTTCCAGGGAGGCCATTGCTGAGGGTGCTGCGGGGAACCAGTTTGTGCTGTTTGACGATGTGCCCTTGTACTGGGATGCCTGGGACGTCATGGACTACCACCTAGAGACACGGTATGGGCAGGGCAGGACTTGGGGGTGACCAGGTGGTGGGAACACAAGCCCCCTGGCTCAGTGCCCCCCACCCCATCCCATAGGAAGCCCGTGCTGGGCCAGGCAGGGACCTTGGCAGTGGGCACTGAGGGCGGCCTGCGGGGCAGTGCCTGGTTCCTGCTGCAGATCACCCCCAACAGTCGGCTCAGCCAGGAGGTGGTACTGGATGTTGGCTGCCCCTATGTCCGCTTCCATACTGAGGTAGCAGGGGCGGGGTGGTGGCAGTTATCTTCCCCAGGTGCACCTGGTGAGAAGGTGCCAGCCCCAGGCTGTGTGTGTCTCTCCCTTCCCTCGCACCCACCTTCCATCCCAACCCCAGGTGCACTGGCATGAGGCCCACAAGTTCCTGAAGGTGGAGTTCCCTGCCCGTGTGCGTTGTTCCCAGGCCACCTATGAGGTCCAGTTTGGGCACCTGCAGCGGCCCACCCACTACAACACCTCCTGGGACTGGGCTCGATTTGAGGTCTGACATTGCGGGGGGTGGGGGGCTGGACTCCTCCCTGGCTGGAGAGACTAGTTTTGTGGTGTGGGGTGGGAAGCAGGAGGATGGTCAACACTGCTGCTTCCTAACATGTGTGCCAGGCGTTGTGTTAAATGCTTTCCACTTAGTTTGATACGACCATTCGGTGGGTAAGTGCTATTGTTTATCCCCATTTCATAGATGAGGAGACTGAGGCTTAGGCAGGTTGGTTGGCATGCCCAAGGCCTCCTAGAATGGGAGCTGGAATTCAGTCTTGTGGTTCGAGAGCTTGTTCTCACCCTAGTGACAGGAGCTGTGGAATCTGGGAGCACAAGGAGGGGCATGGGGCCATCAAGTGGGTCTCGGATCTGCCCTGCAGGTGTGGGCCCACCGCTGGATGGATCTGTCAGAGCATGGCTTTGGGCTGGCCCTGCTCAACGACTGCAAGTATGGCGCGTCAGTGCGAGGCAGCGTCCTCAGCCTCTCGCTGTGAGTGGGTACCCAGCAGGCCCGGGAGCTGGTATAGGGATGTGGGTCTTCCTAGGGTGGAACTCCAGCAGCTTCAGCCTGGTCCATACCCACCCTCTTCACCTCAGCTTGCGGGCGCCTAAAGCCCCCGATGCCACTGCTGACATGGGACGCCATGAGTTCACCTACGCACTGATGCCACACAAGGGTGAGTGCTGGAGATGATGGGGCCCTCCCGAAGCCCTAGACACCTCTGTCCTTCTCTGAGCACAAACCCCAGCAACCTGGCCCACCCTCTGCCCCTGTAGGGGCTTGGGAGGGTAGCCCCCATTCTCCATCAGCGTTGCTTTCCGGTTGTACCCCAGGCTCCTTTCAGGATGCTGGAGTTATCCGTGCTGCCTACAGCCTCAACTTCCCTCTGTTGGCGCTGCCAGTCCCGGGCCCAGCGCCGGCCACCTCCTGGAGTGCCTTTTCCTTGTCCTCTCCTGCTGTTGTGTTGGAGACTGTCAAGCAGGTAAGGGGCGGTGACCTGGGGCGGGTGAGCTGGGGCGGGTTCCGAGATGAGCCCGCCCACCGCCCGCCTCCCTCCCCAGGCGGAGACCAGCCCAGAGAGTCAGAGCCGCGCCCTAGTGCTGAGGCTGTACGAGGCCCACGGCAGCCACGTGGACTGCTGGCTGCACACCTCGCTGCCTATTCAGGAGGCCATCCTGTGAGTCGCAGCTCGGGCTCGGGCGGGAGTAGGAGTCCCGCCCTCACAGAGCTCTCACGGCCCCTCCTGTTCTCCAGCTGTGACCTCCTGGAACGGCGAGATCCTGCTGGCCACGTGCCCCTTCAGGACAACCGCCTGAAGCTCACCTTTTCTCCCTTCCAAGTCCAGTCCCTCTTGCTCGTGCTTCAGCCTCCACCAAACTGAGTCCCTAGGGGTGGGATTTTGTCTGAAGGCTTTGGGGACTCCTCGTTGCTGCCTCCCCGGATGAGTCGCCTCTTGCGTAATAAACCCTTGGATCAGGAGCCATGCTGGTAGCCCTGCTCACTCCCCGTAGGGCCATCCTCAGGCTTGGGGTCGGGGGAGATCTTGGGCACCTGTGTGTGCAAGTTCTGGGGTGCAGCTACCACGAGAGATTGGGGACCTCGGGTGACCAAAAGCTGGCTCGGAGACCATGAGATAACAAGTTCCTCCCCTGTGCTGGAGAGGAGGCTGGGTTCTGTCTGGATTGGGGAGCAGCCACAGGCCCTAAGAATCCTGAACTGGAGGAGCTTAGGATTCTGGGCTGCCTGGCCAGGGTCTCAGTACCACCTCTAAGGGACTGTCCCTGCAGAGGCAGACTGTCCTCTGATAGCCAGAGCCATGAGGTCTGGGATGGGGCTCAGTTTGCCTTGCTGAGAAAGTAGGCCTCCTGTTCCCAGAGCCAGGCTGCAGACCCTTCCACCTTGGCCACCTCAGACCTTGTGCAGCCAACCCAAGAAGTGCCAATAAGTTCAAATTTATTAGTTTATGAAAAATACAGCATTTTCCACGTGGGCTCTAAAAATATGGAAGGTTGGGGCCGGGCGCGGTGGCTCACACCTGTAATCCTGGCACTCTGGGATGCCGAGGCGGGCGGATTACTCGAGGTCAGGAGTTCAAAACCAGCCTGAGCAAGAGCGAGACCCCGTCTCTACTATAAATAGAAAGAAATTAATTGGCCAACTAATACATATAGAAAAAATTAGCCGGGCATGGTGGCACATGCCTGTAGTCCCAGCTACTCGGGAGGCTGAGGCAGTAGGACTGCTTGAGCCCAGGAGTTTGAGGTTGCTGTGAGCTAGGCTGACACCACCACACTCACTCTAGCCTGGGCAACAAAGCGAGACTGTCTCAAAAAAAAAAAAAAAAATATGGAAGGTTGGGTATAATTAAAAACACCCCAATTGTGCAGGGAATAGCCACTGGGCCTGAGGCATACGGTCCCCTTGAGAATGCTGCCTGCTTCTAGGAATTCAGACAGGCCCCAGGGTCGGGGCAAGACTTGGGAAAGGCTAGGTGTAAGCAAGGAGACCCTCCTGCTAAGAGGCTGAGGTCCCCTCCAGTTCCGAGGATGGAGCGTCAGCCCTAATCTTCCAGGGGCTGCAGTGGCCTGGGCGGAAGCAGAAAGCAGGTGAGAGGGTTAGCTTGAACTCGCAGGCCGGGGCTCCTGACGGCCTCCCTCCCACCTTTGTCCTGCACTGCCATCCCATCCTCTCATGAAAGGCCAGGGTCTGTGGTGGCCCTCCCCTCCCCAGAAGTGGGTGCTGAGGAAAGCCCATCAGGGGTGGCCTGTCTCCCCTTCCTCCTCCCTTTCTCAGGGACTGTGGGAGCTTCTGGGTCCTGGTGGACGCTGGTCCCCTGGGGTTGCTGGGTTGCAGTCTTCTCAGGGGGGTCTCTCCGTGCCCTTCGTGTCCTGGAAGGGGCCTTGTTTGGAGGTGGAGGGTTCTGGGTGGAGGGGACACAGGTCTCTGAGGGCTATAGCGGTGCGAGGCTGACTAGGCCCCCATGCCCCCGCCCCTTCCCAGGGGCAGCAGGGCAGGAGAGGGCTGCACGGAGCAGCCATACCTCCACTCTGTCCTCAGGACTCAGCCGTGTTGCCTTGGATTTCTTTTTGCAGGACTCGCACCCTGCAGGACACGGGTGCTATGGTTGGAGGGCCCTATAGCCCCAGCCTCTTTCTCCAGACTCCCACTCTGCCTGGGGGTGCCCAGGGCTAGAGGGGGTGGTGGAGGAGAAGGGGTGCTTGAGCCCTTGCAGACAAGAAGTCCTTTCTGTTCTCTTAGCCTATTACATTAGGAGGAGCTTACCTTTGGGTGCCAGGGGTCCAGGATCCCCCTAAAATCAAATGAGGACAGTCAAGAATCACCCTGGTTGGGGCAGGGGTGGTGGTCCTTGGAGAGGCAGGATGCAAACACACATCCTTCCAAACCAGTATAGCCCCACCCAGGAAGCCTGTCCGCTAGGTTCTTAGCACCACTCCCTGGAGGGCGCAGCCGAGGTGCATGAAACCCACCCCCATCTTCCATGGGATGGGGGAAGAGGCTGAAAGAATCTGCTTCCAGGGTACAAGGGGAAGGAAACTGGGACCTCATCCAATGTCAAGAGTCAACAAAACTGTCCTGCCTGTGGGTTGCTCTACTAGCTGGGATCCTGGGACTCAAAGGATCAGAGGGGCATAGCATGGGGAGGACTTACACCCTCAGGAGCATGTGACCCTTGGGAGGCCTACACAGGCCCTGGGCATCTCCACCTGGAGAAGACCCCAGCTTCTGCCCTGCTGCAGCCGCAGGTCTCCACCCTACCAGTTCCCCATTGGCCTGTGTGAGCAGTGGGGCCCAAACCTGGAACCAGATGGTGCGGCCATGCCGGTCCCGCAGGGAGCTCATGCCTGGCACGCCATAGCACCGCAGCCAGGCTCGGAAGGCAGCAAAGTCTTCCTCCCCACTCTCCGGCCCATAGCCTTTGCCCCCTGTGGGACAGAGGAACGGGTGGAATCAGGGCAGATGCAGGGAGGAGTGGGGAGCCTGGTTAGACCTGGCTTAGGCCTCAGCCACACACGCTGATGGTCTAAGTCGGGCCACACTCTCCCTCCTCCAGCTGTGACCTTAGCTGGTGTCTTCCCCCTCTGGGCCATGACTTCCCCATTCTGGACTGGGTTTAAGAATCCTGAGTGTCTCATGAGCAGCTTGCAGGAAACAGACACTTGACGAGTCCATCCGCCAGTTGGGGAGTCAGACCCAGAGAGGGACAACGACTGCCCTGGGGTTACACAATATGCTGAAGCAGAAGCTGTTGCCACCTTTGCCTCCCCAGGCCTCACCCAGCTGGACCACTTCCTTGGGCACTGAGTGGCACAGCTCCAGCAGGTCCGGGTTCTGCAGCTTGGCCTTGATCTTCTGGCTCAGGGTCAGCTCCGGGCTCTGAGGAAGGGCAAGGGTGGGACCTTGCCGTCAGCACAGAGCAGGGCCACTCAGAAGGCACATCTCCCTCTGAGCTCGGCAGGGCCTCAGGCCATCCATCCTGCCCGTCACCTTCCATTGTGGAGTTAAGCTGGAGACGCTTGGCTTAACCCAGTCCCTTGCCAGCCCATGTGCGCCACCCTCTCTGTAACCTCACCGGCCTGTGCCGCTGCAGGGCCTCCAGAACCGTTCGGGCCTTCTCGAAGGGGGGGATCCTCAGCCTGGCATGGGGTGGGGACAGGGAGCCTTGCTAAGCAGTGGGGAAGGTGGGCACACCCAGTCCACCCCTGCCCTCGTGCCCACCGCCTGCCTGCTGACCGGAACAGGATCTCTGCTCGCAGATAGTTGCCAATGCCATTGAAGAACCTCTGGTCCAGGAGGGCCTCACAGATGGGCCGGTCAAAGGCTTTGTCCGCTAGGTTTCGTAGCACATTTTCCCTGGAAGGACACAGCCTGGGTGCATGAGACTCATCCCCGGCCTCCATGGGATGGAGGAGAAGGACTGAGAGGACTTGTTTCTGGGTGCAAGGGGAAGAAAACCAGGAGTCCCAGTTACCCCCGTTTGCCTCAGTTTTCCTATCTGTTAAGCGGGAATAATATGGGATTTAAATTCATTGTGAAAGGTGAAAAATAATGATCAAAAGCAATGTGTTCAAGGGAACACATATGAGTCTGTATGCGTGGTTGTGTATTTATCACCAAAGTGCCTCAGACTCCTTAGGAAACTTGAGAACAAAGTGATCACCGGACCACAGATGTGTCTGCAGTCTGGAACTCCTTGTCTAGGACTTGTGGTGAGTTAGTGACCACATGTGGATTTGGTTTTCTTTTTTCTTTTGGGAAAGGGTCTCGCTCTGTTATCTGGACTAGAGTACAGTGGTGTCATCATAGTTCACAGCAATCTCAAACTTCTGGCCTCAAGCGATCTTCCTGCCTCAGCCTCCCAAACTGCTAGGGTTACAGTGTGAGCCACCACGTCTGACCCACACGTGGATTCGACACTGGGGTCCCACTCTCCTCAAGCCCCTGAAGCTGGCTCTGTGCAGCAGCTGTGTCGTTGCGTGTGCCCCAGCAGCCCCCACCCCACCTCCAAGGGGCATGGGTCTCAGCTCACCCGCATGAAGAGGAAATGCATCTCGTTTCTTTATGGAAAGGGTCATGGCAAGAGTGGCTGAGTGCTGGGTGTGAGGAGGGGGCCAGGAGTCAAGTTCTGGGGTGCAGGTGCAAGTGGAAGGCTAGCCTGGGTGGTGCTCTGGTCCCTGAGGGGAACAGATCACCACACACCCTGCTGCAAGAACAAGGACACAGCCAAAGTGCTCGTTACTCGAGAGAAGCTGCAGAGCCAGCTGGCAGAGCTAGCCTGTGGCCTGACTCCCTGAGAAGGATGAAGTTGGGGGACTCAAGACCTCGGACAGATGGCTCCCGGGGGAAGCACTCAGGCTCAGGCCTGGGAAGGCCAGGAGTCAACTGCCTTCTGTGGCATCAGAGACGCCCCTGACCTACACCACAGGCAACCAAGTCTCCAAAGGACCAACTAGAGAGGCACAATGTCCCCCAGGAAGTGGGAACTCGCCAAGTGCAGTCCGGACCTTTGCACCTGTGATTCTTGCCAGGGCTCCCTGGGGACAGTCAGTCAGTCTGCAGTGGCACCTCCCCTATGCCCCCTCCCCCGCCCGGCCAAAAGTCATTCTCTGCTTCCTTGGCCCGTGGGATTTTTCCTCAGGCTTGTGTCTGTTTGAATTCCTCGTTTGTTTCTGTGCTCCCCCTGCCTTGTCTGAGCATTGGCTCTGCAGAAGCAGGGACCACGTTAGTTCCCTGCTGTACCCCAGCACCTAGAGCAAGGCCTGGCATGAGCTGAGACTCATACACAGTTCCTCTTCAGAGGAAAGGAAGTGGCTAACAATGTGGCATTCTAGGTGGCCTGCATCACATCCAGGTGGGGCTGTTATACCCTCCTGCAGGCAGAGAACAGTCACAGAGACCACAGGACACAGACTAGTGGGCAGGCAGCACATGCAAGACCACAAAAAAACGGTCATTAGGCAGTCCCCTCCCCACCCCCTTGTAACAATTCCTGCTCACCCGTTTTTCCTTTTCTTCTTTTTGAGACAGGGTCTCGCTCCAGGCTAGAGTGCCGTGGCATCATCACAGCTCACTGCAACCTCAAACACCTGGGCTCAAGCGATCCTCCTGCCTCAGCCTCCTGAGTAGCTGGGACTACAGGTGCATGCCACCATGCCCGGCTAATCTTTTTTATTATTATTATTTTAGGTAGAGACGGGGGTCTTACTCTTTCCTCAGGCTGGTATCGAACTTCTGACCTCAAACAATCTTCCTGTCTCAGCCTCTCAAAATGCTGGTGCACCAGTCCAGGCCCAGCCTGAATTCTTAGTGTGTTAAAACTCCTCCACCTTTCTTAGCCTCCTGGCTCCTCATCTGTCTTCCCACATCAGTTTTGAATTTCCACGTCTGTTGGCTCAGGGAGCTGACCCAGGGCAGGGACACTGTCTTGGTCTATGGACCAGGGGACTGAGGCCCAGAGGGGGCTGGGACTCACACCTTGTTGGCCAATAAGGCACTAACAGAGCCAGGCCCGGAGCCCAGGACTGTGTTTCTCCCACCGGGTGCTGGCCCTACCTGAACTGCTCGTACTCCAGCAAGACACAGGGCCCTCGGCCGGGCTGCCACTTGCCCCCGAGGTCCCAGTGGCCAAATCGACGGATGTCCACAAAGCACAGGGCGAGCCGGGGGCCAGGTGGCACTGTATAAAAGCGAAGATGGGCATGGGGTGGCAGCGCATCTCCGGGCACCAACTGGAAGGAGCCAGACATGCCAAAGCGGAAGACGAGGGCCAGTGGCTCCTGTGGGGGCTGGGCCCCAGGCAGAGGGCTCAGGCTCAGGCGCAGCTCCTTGCCACGGGCTGAGGCCGAGATGCAGTAGGCACTGCTCTCAAAGGGCACCTCCGGGTTGCGGCTGATGGAAGACTTCTCCACACACCCGCCAAACACCAGCCCCCGGCATGCCTCATTCACAAAGTGGCTGGCCAGGTGCAGCTCGGGCCCCTCAGGCATTTTGTAAGAGGGATGGGCGACAGTGTCCTGTGGGGGCAAGAGGACAGCAGGTTGAGCAAGGTGTGCCCCTTGTGACGTAGGAATTGTCACTCCCATTTTACAGAGGAGAACTCAGGATCAGAGGGCGATATGGCCAGCTGGACTAGTAGGAAAGTGCTGGCCCAGCCACAGTCCCTGTCTTGCGCCTCTGTCCTCTTCCACAAGTGCTGGGACAGCAAAGGGAATGAGAGCACAGGCTGGGGAGGGAACAGGCCTCTGTCCTGCTCATTAATACCTTCCTTCCACCAGCTGCCACTGGTGGTTTTAGAGTAAAGTCCAAACCTTTGCTGGGCCCAGGCTGCTGTCACTCACTTGCTCTTTCTGTCTTTGCCCCCCATCTCCCTATCTGGGGGAGCAGCCCCCCTCCCACACACGTTATCTTGTCTTTTCTTCCCGGGACTCCCACAGTCTGAAAGGCTCTTCCTGTCTGAGGGCTGCCCCTACCTGTGGTCCCACGGGAGTTCCCAGTGTGAGCTCTGCTCGCTCATCACCCACCCCTTAGACGCGCCTGCATCTGCCCACGCACAGATCAAAGTGATCTGCCACCCCCGCTGGCTGCACTGGGGTCAGGGTAGGAGCCAGGACAAGGCGAGGGGAATGCCACACGTGCGCCAGCGCCGGGAGGAGGGCAGGGCGCCAGGAAGGGCTCCCCAGCTCCAAGCCCTGGTCGCAGGGAGTCGGAAAAGCACACCTGAGCCCTTCGGTCCCCTAGGAGCCGTGCGCATGTCCTCGCCTTCGCCCTCCCGCTTTGCCTCTTTCCTCTGCCCCCGGACGGTTCAGGATCGAAGCCAAAGGTGTGCGTAGGGTAGAGCGGGGCATTTAGCTACGGCAGACGCCTTTACCTCGCCCTCCGCCCGCTCAGCGCCGCCCGGACCAGGGTTCCGGAATAGTTCGGTTTGCAGGAAAAGGTGAACCTCCAGATTCCTAGTTTTGCGAGGGGCGGCACTCTATGCCCGCCGTGTCCACAACTGGGACTCTGATCTCGGTTGACTCTGGATCCCTTCCTCCCCAGGGCCCCCGCACGCCATCGCCTTCAGCTCCGCTGCGCCCGCCGCCCGTGTCCGCCGTTTCCACCCGCCTTCCCACCTCGCCCCGCCGGGTGGACCTGCGCCCGGCAGGCTCGCCGCCAGGCTGCAAGCACCAAAGGGTTAATGCCAGGGGCCGGCCGCGCGTGAGAGCATGCTGGGAATGTGGCTCCGCTGCCGCGCCTGCTGGGAATTGTAGTTTTTCTGGGAGGCGGCAGACTTGGAATGGAGAACCAGGGCTGGGGGCTCCGGGGAGTGGGCAGGCTTTGGGGCCGTCACCTGGCTGGGAGGCGGCGGAGGAACCTGCCTTCTCACAGACAGGCGCCAGCGGAATCCGGGTCAGGTCTGAGGCCCCAGGTCGAGCGGTCTCTGTGGTTGGGGAGTCAACTGCAGCAATGTCCCGTGTGGTGGCGCCTGCAGCTGCGCGCAGGGCTTGCACAGGTGTGCGATAAACACAGGCCCTGGGGACCCGGCGGTGACCCTAAGCATCAACGCAGACTTAGCGAGTAAACATAAACATAACTGCCTGCGAGTGGGAAATGCAACCAAGCAACAAAAGGAGGAGCCGAGAAGTAGAATCCACTTCTGCAGTTGTGCGGTGGTCCGCCTCTCCGCAGTGGCCTTCAGGCTCAGAAGTCAGGAGCCAGCTGCAAAAGGCCAGCGCCGCAACACGGAAGTCGCCGCCAGTGCAGACGCCCCCAGGGACAAAGAGATTGGCCCGTTGAGAGGTAGTGTCCGGAGGTGAGGACAGAGAGGTAAGCATGTCCAGACCGCTTCCGGTGGGGCCCCGGGATTCCTCTGTCAGAGTTTGCATGTTATTCTAAGTGTGCGCCTGAGCCATAGCCATGTTTCTCCCCTCCTTCACACTGCTTCTGCTCCTCGAGTCATCTGGTTATTCATTTATTTTAGCAGAAGTACTTTAAACCAAATTATAAAAATCATGACATTTCATCACCAATACTTTAGCATGCATTTCTAAACAACAGTTTCTAGGTCAGAAGCAGTGGTTCATGTCTGTAATCCTAGCACTTTGGGAGGCTCCGATAGGAGGATCGCTTGAGGCCAGGAGTTCAAGACCAGCTTGGGCTACATAGTGAGACCCTGTCTCTAAAAAAATAGAAAAATATTAGCCAGTTCCAGTTGCTCAGGAGGCTGTGGTGGGAGGATCACTTAGGCCCATGAGTTCGAGTCTGCAGTGGACTAAGATGATGCCACTGCACTCCTGGCTGGGCGACAGAGTGAGACCCTGTCTCTAAAAAATAAATAAATAAAAACAAAACCCAATTTTCTGCAAAGACTCCATACCTTTATCATACCTAATAAAGTTAATGATAACTTCTTAATATCACCTAATAGCTAGTCCATAATCTCATTTCCCCAATTGTCTCCAGAAGGTCTTTATAGCTGGGTTTTTTTTTAACACAAATTCCAACCAAGGATTATATGTCTCTTTAATAATTTTTAATCTATATGGAATCACGTCATTCCATCCACCACCACCCCTTTTTTTTTGGAGACCAGGGCCTCACTCTGTTGTCGGGGCTATAATACAGATGTGTCCTCATAGCTCACAGCAACCTTAAATTCCTAGGCTCCAGCAATCCTCCTGCCTCAGCCTCCTAAGGTTAGGATTATAGACGCCCATCCCATCCCACCCCTTTTTTGAGGGGGGGGTCATCATGACCAAGCCCGTTGTCCTTTAGACAGATACTCCATCACATACTGGATTTTTTTTTTTTTTTTTTTTTTTTTTTTTGAGACAGTGTCTCGCTTTATTGCCCAGGCTAGAGTGAGTGCCGTGGCATCAGCCTAGCTCACAGCAACCTCAATCTCCTGGGCTCAAGCGATCCTTCTGCCTCAGCCTCCCGAGTAGCTGGGACTACAGGCATGCACCACCATGCCCGGCTAATTTTTTCTGTATATATTAGTTGGCCAATTAATTTCTTTCTATTTATAGTAGAGACAGGGTCTCGCTCTTGTTCAGGCTGGTTTCGAACTCCTGACCTAGAGCAATCCGCCCACCTCGGCCTCCCAGAGTGCTAGGATTACAAGCGTGAGCCACCACGCCCGGCCTGGATTTGTTTGAATGTTTCCTCAGTGTATAATTAACTTGTTCCTCTATCGGTAGTTTTTCCTGCATGCTGCCAATTAGATTTAAAGCCCTGATTATATATATATAGAGAGAGACACCTCCAAGGTGCTCCTCTGTACTTTTTTTTTTTTTTTTTTCTTTTTGTTTGAGACAGAGTCTCACTTTGTTGCCCAGGCTAGAGTGAGTGCCGTGGCGTCAGCCTAGCTCACAGCAACCTCAATCTCCTGGGCTCAAGCAATCCTTCTGCCTCGGCCTCCTGAGTAGCTGGGACTACAGGCATGCACCACCATGCCCAGCTAATTTTTTCTATATATATTAGTTGGCCAATTAGTTTCTTTCTATTTATAGTAGAGACGGGGTCTCACTCTTGCTCAGGCTGGTTTCGAACTCCTGACCTCAAGCAATCCACCCGCCTTGGCCTCCCAGAGTGCTAGGATTACAGGCATGAGCCACTGCACCTGGCCG
>VSMD01030732.1:0-74830 GCA_008750895.1 Mirza zaza
GTTTTTAATCTCAAATGCTGCTTTTTTGAAACCCCAGGGTCAGAGTCAACCGTTCTATTGACTCCCCTGGGAGCTGTGGCAGCAGATGAACTTTAGCCTTCCTGCAGCTCTGTTCCCCTGCTCCGGGCCATCAAGGGATAAATCAAGGTCAAGACCTGATCCTGCATGCATGTCCCATTAGCACGGCATTATTCCTGATAAGCATTTAATTGAGCACAATAAATGTTTCAGCACTGAATCATGGCAGATCCTACACTGAGGGTTTCCTGTAAGGCAGTTGTGGAGGGAAGGAGCATGAGCAAGGCACGGGCTGTGGTCACTGGTCTGATAGATCTGCAGCCATGCCCCAGTGGTGTGCTGGGATTCACTGTCAGGACTCTCACCCAAGGAGGGGATATTAAATCCAAACACAGGTTTGGGTAAATCACCTAGGGACATAAGAATAATGTCCCAGTAACAAAAAAATTCAATTCTAGTCTGTCTTTTAAAAGCAGAATAGCTTTAATCCCTTCAAATAAGAAGGTTAGAAAAATGTATATCTTGGGAATATGCATGTCTATTCGTGCTCCATTGGCATAAGTGAGTCCCATAACCAAAGCCCAAGCTCAGGGAGGTGGAAAGAGGAACCAGTATTGTGCTAGTGGTTTATGAAAAGTTTCTTGATCCACATATTCTAGCTATGGGCAAAATGATAACATATGTTGCTCACTGGTCTGAATATATATATACCACATCACTGTTACCTTGCTGATGCTGTAATGTATAGTTATAAAGTATGTGGTAAAACCAAGCGATTCTGTGTGTGTGTCGGCTCACCACCACACTTGCTGTATTGTAAAATGAGTTCCCTGGTCGGAAGCCTTGCCCAGTGGGATGGTATGACAGTGCATCAAGCCCTCTAAAAGCCCGTGGATGGAGGTGCTTGCAGAAGCATTGCAGGCAGAGCATGCAAATCTATATTCAGAGTGGGTGATAGTTCCAGTGAAGATGCATCCTGTCCTCTGCCCCTACCTGCCTTGGTAGGAGGGGTTCGGTTGTCTGCTAGGAAGAGTGTTGCTGACTTAGAGGGCTTGGGGTTGCCCTTTGTGGTGGCAGGCTTGGCACTCAGAGAGGCTATGGCCAGGCAAGTTCCAAGGGAAGCCCATGTGGTTGAGCCCACGCCTGACCATCAGACCTGCCGGTAAGACCACTTCACGTGCAGGTCCACTGGGCATGTTTTTTGGGAGGTGACAGAAAGAGTGGCTGACATCCACACACCAGGCTGTCTTATCTTGCTCTTTGGTGAGAGCTACCTCTACTGGAGCTGCTGTTTGGGGAAAATCCCCAAAGGACCAACATCCTTACACCCTGTGACTTCAGAAAGGTGTGTTCAAGTACTTTTTTTCCCAGAGCAACTTGTCACTGATTTCTCACTCTTGCTCCCTCCGAGTCCCTGAATATCCCATGAAACTATTAGCCATGGTCTCTCAATTAGTGCAGTTCCATACCACTGGCATCTCTCCCTGCAGGCATAGTGAGCAAGAAACTGTCCTTAAGGCCACTCCCCTGTGGGGCTGTGGAGCTGCAGCTGTCCACTTCCAAATATGCCATCAGAACCATCTCAAAAGAAGGTTCATGTCCTTTTGTCTTCAATTAACTGGTTACTGGGAGACCCAGTTGGGTCATAGGTGTGGGTTGAGGGAAGATGTCAATGCAGTAGGAGGAAGCGCACAGAAGCTGCAGGCACTCATTCAAGCAACTTACTTGTGGCTTTAAACCCAGTTTCCCACATACCAATTCAACTTGCTGATGGATAGCCGCTGCCTATGCACAGCTACATGACACAGTGACTCAGAGAACACCCAGCTCTCAACGTGCATCTTGGGTTGCATAGGAATTACCAGGGACTCTTAGCAATCCAGGAGCTACTTTTTATAAGGAAAGGAGTTAGCAAAAGGAGAGGATGATCTTGCTCCCAAATCCTAAGGGACCAGCCACATGTGACCTCCTGTCAGGGCTTGGCAATGACCACACTGGATCTGCTGGAACATATACACAGTCCCTGTGCAGAGCAGCTTTCTTGGCAGAGCCTTCTCTAGCTAGGAGACCCACTCGAATCTGGAGCCTGACAGGTAACTTAGATCAAAGGGTCAAATATGTTGCCCGCAGAATTTATTTCCATATCTATTCCTCAGGTTGTATGCAATATAAACCAGTAAAAGTTTGCAATTATTTTGAGGCATATGGAATCATTTTTTAAAAATATTTTTAGTTGGCCAATTAATTTCTTTCTATTTACAGTAGAGACAGGGTCTCACTCTTGCTCAGGCTGTTTTCGAACACCTGACCTCAAGTGATCTTCCCACTTTGGCCTCCCACAGTGCTAGGATTACAGGCATGAGCCACCACGCCCAGCCTGCATGTGGAATCTTTGAGTCAGATTTTATACTTATCCCCTTATGGTCCGCAGTGAACCCACAGTGTTGTTAGACTCTAATCCAGATGTGGGAGCATTGAGAGGTGGAGGGGTGGGTCTGAGGAAGAATCTGCATCCCCTGGCAGGTAACTACCTCAGGTGAGCTGAGCACATGGTCTCCAAGTACTTCGTGCTCACCTGCTTGCCTGGGCAGGGGGAGGCTGCTTCTGGCAAGGGAGGTGTAATGGGATGTGGGATTCAAGGTCCTAAGAATAGTAGGAATCTTTTCTAATGATCCCTTTATAATCTCAGGCATTCTTTCTTTCCTGATCAACACTTTGACTTTACACATGAGACCTAGCAAAGCTCTAATTTCCATTTGTATTGTATTAATAATTCAGCCACCTTCCGGATTCAACTCTGGTTTAGCTGGTTGTCCTGCATCTTGACTATCTGGCTATGAGAAATAAAGAAGTTGTTGAGCACGTCATAGAAGCTCCCTCCTCCCTATGCATGCCTTGAGATGAGAATTTAGAACATTGAGCTTGTCACTTCCTTGTCCACAAATATTCAGTGCAGTGAGAAATAGCCATTAAGCCCCACCTTGAACACTTGATTTCCATCAGAACAGTCTATGCAACAGCCACTCAGTCCTCCCATACTTGGCCTTCTATAGGCTTTTGATTCCAAGAAACTACATTTGAGCAATTTAAATGGCTTTGCCACCAGCCATGGATGGTGGACATCCCATATTTCAGTGGTGATAAGATCATTATTATCTTCAAATCTGGTAAGATCTGAGGAACAATCTTCTGGTACCAAAAACTGTCTATTAGCATTCAGACAGGGAAAAAAAAAACCCACTCTATTCATCCAAGGTTTAGAGGCTTTAATGTAAGGAAACAATGGCTTACACAAACTGTTGGAAGATCTACGTGAGTAAAGGTCAGGGAAGATGCCAGCAGCGATCTCAAGCTGGCACACCAGAGTGTGGTTCTTAAGTGCTTCCCAGGAAGCCACCGTGATTCTCCAGAACTTCTGGCGAGCAAGCTCCTGCCAGCCCATCTGCTGGAGCAATGAGCACGTGCGTGGCTCTGCAGAACTTGCTGGGAAGCTGCAGTGATGCACATCTGCTCACAGCCCTGCCCCTGCTGCCTCCAGACACCGACAGCCCTTCATCCTCTTGCATCTTCGAAATCTCCCCTGAGTGCCTCTGACAGCCAGAGTCTTACCCAGAACCATACCAGGTAAGGATTCTGAGGAAATAGAGCCCACAGCTTCCCTTCTACTATCACCTTGCATGTAGAGTTGGTGATAGTGAGTGAGAAGTCATCACTTCTTACTTCTGTCCTGGGTAAGAATATCTCTGTGCTTTTCCGTGAGAGAGAAATCTTGGCTTCCGATTTGGATAAAGTGATGGGAGGAAGAAAATGCAGTGATTGGGGCAGGGAGTGATGATTGGCTTGTAGCAGAGCAAGTGAGGACTCATACTCAAGTGTGGGAAGTTGTTCCATAGCCACAAATTTTCCTGCCCTAGATGCATGTCCCTTTGCCAAGGTGCCTTTGCACCTCTCCCTTCCAAGAGGTGGCCATCTTTCCAACTCCCTGCTTTTGCAGATAGAATTGGCAGATGTTGTGTGAGCTCTGGAGCCTCAGCCTCAGGGGGCTGGCGCTCTGCCTCCAGGTCTCCGTCAGGGAGCCACTCCGGCTCACTTGAGGGTGAGCAACCCCACGGAGGAGAAATGAGGGGACCCAGCAGACAGCCAGCACTGCCCGCCATGTGTGGACAACACCGTCTTGCAACCCCTAGCCCGTCTGCCTTTCCAGTTGAATGTCACCCAGGAGTGTGCCCAGGACAAATGAGCAGAGGAACTGCCTACCTAACCCTCCGAAGCATGAGGAATAATACATCACCCTTGTTTTAGGCCATTATGGTTTGTTGTGCAGCACTTGATATCTGAAACACCGACGGCAGGAAACTCAAATATAGTGAAAAGTTGTGAAGAAGAGGAAATGAATGGCAGCTGTGCTATTTACAACACTCTGCTATTTGCTTTATTGTTTAGTGAGCACTCGTGCAGATTCTGGCAAGAATCATTTAGACACTTTTAAAACCTTCCTCTGGGCAATGAATGGGAGACCTCTTGAGAGTAGGTACAGATCTTTTATATAAACAAAAGGGACAAGAAAAAGAAAAAAAATGTTCACAAACATATTTACCTATATTTCTTATTTCATGAAAGAGGATTTCTGCAGGGTTTTGTTTCGAGGAACTTGAAAGCAAACCATCACCACAAAGATTTGTTTCATTTTACTTTTAAAACTTAAGAAGATGAAACTTCCCTGAAAAAGCAACTATGTGCAATGTCCAGCATCCCTCAGTGTTCTCTTCTATTAATTATTTAGATATATTGGGCTGGGAGATCAAAATATAATAATAATACCACCAACAATTCACATTCACTAGGTGTCAGACTGTGTTAAATAATTTACATGCACTGTCTAAATTAATAATTGCAATAATGCGATGAATAGGTACTGTTATCATCTCTATTTTACACAGGAGGAAACCAGACCTCAGAGAGAATAGGTAATGTACACAAGGTTACATAGCTGGTTTGGGGGGTAGGAACTGGGCCGTGGCTTTCTAATCAATAATGTGACTCCAGGTGCTTGTCACAGGGCTTGGTGATGGGTGCAGTGACGCTGTTGGTCACTGAGTGCTATGCCAGCCTGTACTGCTGTGGAAGTTTGGGGCTCTGGTCCCCAACACACTTGGATTAAAATAATGAATAAACAAAAAGCAGTATGTGGATTTTCTTTTCTGATCACACACACCATCCATCAAAGCCCAAGCTCTTTCTATGAGACCACAAGGTCTCCCAAATATTTTTTGAATTTCCTTTTTTGTGTGTGATTATATTGTTATTTAAAAAATGTCCATGATATAAATATTAGGACAAGATAGAAACTACAGTTTTTCCCACTATACAGAGATAATCACTATTAGTAATTATTTTGGTGTTTTAAAAAATATTTGGCATTTGTATGATTTTTAAGTCCTTGAAGTATATATATATGACCTATATTGTATACATTTATAAGTGATCTAAGTGTGTGTGTCCATATAGAAAAGAAGCATAGATGCGGTTTTCTCACCTACTTGTTTCCCTTGACATTAAATCATATTCGCCCCCAGGTCATTCACTTTTTTTTTTTTTTTTTTGTAAACGTGGTGTCCGTGGCTGCATGGAATTCCCTAATGCACTGGTACAGTCGCTGTAGGACGTTTTCACCAAGTTAGGACATAAAAGAGTTAAAGCCTGGGACAATTTCCTTATAAATCCCATCAATTCATGGTAGAGGCTGCAATGTTTTTGACATGAGCAAGCCCCAATCTTTACATCTGCTTTTGCATTGCTTCTTACAGAAAGGTGACGTGAAAAAATTGCAGACTTTGGGCAAACAGACCTGGACTCCAATCTTGCCCTGTCTCAGTGACCTTGGTCCAGTTAGGGCCTCCTGGAGCCTCAGTTTGCTTGTATATCGAATGAGGGTGATGACACCTTCCTCCCAAGGGTGCTGTGAGATTCATGAGATAGTGTTGGTGAAGCATCTGCTACGTAGTGAGCGCTCAGTCTTAGCATTTATGCTAATTCTGTTTCCCAGGCTTTTCTTGGGGGGAAGGCGAAGAAAGGCTAGTTTTTAAATACCAATTATTTATCTCAGAATGTCTATTAAGTGTGTCTGTTTTGTATGTCTGGGGGCTACTCCGGCTTTGGAGCAAGCTCCTTGCAGCAGTTGATGACAGAGCAGCAGCGCAGCAAAGTAAACGAGGGCTGCAGAATCAACTGCCCGGACTGGATCCCGGCTCTACCCCTTCCCAGCGCTCTGTCACTCTCTCTCCTTGTCTCAGCTTTCTCGCCTGTCCAATGCAAAAACAATGGTACTCCCTCTGCAAGATTAAATAAATTAATACGTGTAAAGGGTTACATGGCAGGAGATTGGACAGAATGAAGTGCTTAATGAATGTTAGCCCTTATGGTTCAACATCTTCATCGTCACAATAGGCAGGGCATGTGATTGATTTCAGGCCAGGGACGGTGGGCAGAAATCGTAGGTACCATCTTCAGGCCTGCACCCTAAAGTGTCCCATGGGGCCCTGCGGGCTCTCTCTGCTCATCCTGTGGCTCCCAGAGGTGCAGGGGGGGGGGGCTCTGAAGCCCGTGCAGGGTGGAAGAGCCTCAAGGCGGAGGAACCTGTATCCCTATTCACCACATGGAAGGATGTTGGCCAAACACCGAGCAGCCTATTGAACTATCATGTGAGCAAAACCCAAATGCGGTATTTGCGAGCTGTTACAACATGCAAACTGCTTTACTAATATAGGAGTCATTTCCTAATTTGCTGGCAGAAAACTATGATAATCAATGGATTTTCCTCAATGTAAAGTGTACTGTCTACACTTTTCTCTTAAACCTTTGGCCCCTCATATTTTCTGCTCATGATGCCAACAAGGGACAAGAGTAACAATTCACAAATGAAGAGAGATTGTAGACCTGAAGGATAAACGATCATTCTTAGCTCAGAAATTTGTTCTGTTGATCTTCAGGTATGCCCATGATTATAACTGTACGTTGGACACATAGGAGGGACAGATTTTCTGCTAGAAAGAACCTTTTTTAGTATGTGAGATGAATTTAACATATCATTATTTAAAGTTTCACAAGTGCTAAATTGTTAAGGCAGTGCACTAAATGACTGAGCCAAAGACCCTGGACCATGGACCCTTCCTGCGATTTGCAACTCACCCAGAACTTAGTCGTCTGGCAAATGAGGTGTGTTGTGATATCATGAAATAGTAATTTAAGGTTCTTCCCCAGCCCAAGGAGTTAGGGTACACCACCACCACTCCTCAGGGAAGGGACATCCTGTATACAGAGAAATAAAGGGTCACATTTTTAGCTTGTGAATTTCACCAGCTACAGTTCCGGTCTAAGACAAAAGGTTTGGGAAAATAATGCCTCAGGAAGAGCCGGCTGTTGTCTATACCCAGATTGGTTGAATTGTCTCCAAACTGGGAATGGCAGAAAAGCTGGAGAAAAATCAAGAGAGTTAGACCCTGGGGGTGCAGAAGGAGGTGCATTTCCCTGCTCCTCCCCACCCCAGGATAAATCCAGGGCCAGGGCGGCAAAAACGTCCCCAGGTCGGTGGTCTGAAGATCCAGAGAGCAGGTAACACAGGAGGCAGCCGGTGTGCCACAGGGCCCCACTCCCAGGGCGGCACCAAGTGGCCAATGTGACACTCCAAGCGAGGAGCCCGAGACTCTGGGGTGTCCCAGTGCCCCAGCAAGACAAGGCTGTGGACTCTCTGCCCCAAAGAGAAAGGAAATAGCTTGAAAAAAGCCAGCCTGGAGGGTTCCAGATCAGCTCCGTCAGACCTGCGGCGGGACACCACAATCACCAGGGCGTTCAGCGCGATGCGTGGTAGCTGAGGACCACAGCCTGCCGTCCCGCACCTCACACAGTGAAGGCCTTTAATTCAATAATAATAATCATAATAATAATTATAAAAACTTATCTCTCAGTATAAGTTTGAGTATAATTTTGATAAGTAAAATTGAGTATAATTTTTTTTATACTTTGTCGAGGTAAAATTCACACACCACAAAATTCACCCTCTAAAGTGCATGCACTATTTGGTGGCTTGAGTATATTCACAGGTTTGTGGAGCCATCACCATGATCTAACCCCAGAACACTCCCATCCCTTGGAAGGAAACTCCATCCTCATCAGCAGTCACGCCCTGTCCCCTCCTCTTCCCAGTCCCCAGCAACTGCTGGGTCAACTTTCTGTTTATGGATTCGACAGTTCTGGACATTTTCTATACATGGAAGCATACAACATGTGTCCTGTGAGTGACTTTTTTCACACTATTACATAATGTTTTCAAGGCTTATCCATATTGCAGCATGTATCAGTACTTCATTCCTTTTTATGCTAAAAAATAAAATAAAAATCCATCGTATGGATATACAGTACCCCATTTTTTGGACCCATTTATCAGTGTAGATATTTGGGTTGTTTCTACTTCTTGGCTATTATTAATAAGTCTGCTATGGACATCCCTGTACAGATTTTTGCATGGATATGTTTATATATCTTGGATGTCGAGTTAGTTTTGTATGCCTGTTGTAACATATGACCATAAATAGTAGCTTTAAACAACAAAAGATTACCGTCTTAAAGTTCTGGAGGTCAGAAGTCTGAACTGAATCTCACTGGGCTAAAATCAAGGCAGCAGAGCTTCATTCCTTTCTGGAGGCTTCAGGGAAGGCCCTAGGCCTCATTTCAGCTTCTAGAAGCTGCCATGTTCTCTGGTTCATGCTTTTCTTTTTCTATCATCAAAGATAGCAGTGTTGGGCAGACCTCTGCATGCTACTGTCCCTCTGGTTCTCCTTAGTCCTTTACTCCTGTCTCCTCTCAGTCTTTTAAGGACCCTTGTGATTCCACTGGGCCCACTGGCATAATCCAGAATAATTTCACTATTTTAAGGTTAGCTGATTAACAATCTTATTTCCCTCTCAGTCTTAATTCCCCCTTTCCATATAACAACACATTCACAGTTTCCAGGGATTAAGTGCAGATGTCTTTGGAGGGCCACTATTCTGCCCGCCACTGGTATCTACCTAGGATGGAATTGCTGAGTCACATGGTAAGTAAATCTTAAATTATTTGAGGAATGGCCAAACTATTTTCCTAAGCTGCTGTACCATTTTCCATACCCACTAACAATATGTGAAAGTTCCTCTTTCTCATGCACATCCTCATTAGCATTTGTTATGTCTGTTTTTTTTTTTTTATTTTGCCATCCTAGAGGGTATACAGTGGTATCACATTGTGATTTGATTTACACTTTCCGAATGACTAATGATGTTGAGCATCATTTCATACACATAATGTCCATTTGTATATCTTTTTTGTAAAAATATCTATTCAAATCCTTTCCCTATTTAAATTGGGCTTCTTGGCTATTTAGTGTTGAGTTGTAAGAGTTCTTTATATATTATGGATACTAGACCCTCATCAGATATATGATTTGCAAATATTCCCTCCCATTCTGTGGTTTATCTTTTCACTTGTTTGATGATGCTCTTTAAAGCACAAAAATTTTTAATTTTTATGATGTTCCGTTTAGCTATTTTTTGTCACTTGTCCTTATTAGGTGTCATAGCTAAACAACTGACTCATCCAAAATCAAGGAAATTTACTCCTGTGTTTTCTTACAAGAATTTTATCCTTTTAACCATTACATTTAGGTCTCTAATCATTTTCCAGTTAATTTTTATGGATGGTGTTAGGTAGCAAGGGTCTACTTTTATTCATTTGCATGTGGATATCCAGTTATCCCAGCACTATTTGTTGAAAAGACTATTCTTTGCCCACTGAATCTTTTTGGCAGTCTTATTGAAGATCAACTGACCACAAATGTTAGTGTTTATTTCTGTACTCTCAATTCCATTGATCTACGTTTCCATCCCTTCTGCCAGAACACCCTGTTTTGATGGCTGAAGCTATGTAGTAAGTTCTGAAATTAGGAAATGTGAGTCTCCAATTACATACTTCTTTTTCAAGATTGTTTGGATATTCTGGATCTCTTATATTTTAGGACCAGCTTATTGATTTCTAAAAAAAAGAAAATGCAGCTGGGATTTTGATAGGCCAATATTGTGTTGAATCTATAGTTCAGTTTAGGATTATTGACATCTTAACAATATCAGGTCTTCTGGTCCATGAATAAAGGATGTCTTTTTATTTATTTAACAGTTTTTAAAATTCTTTCAGTGGTAATTCGTGGTTTTCAGTGTACAAGTCTTATTGTTTATTAACTGTGTTCCTAAGTATTTTATTTTGTCAATGCTATTAGAAATGCTATTGCTGTTTAGATACATTTTTAGATTTTTCATTACTGGTGGATAGAAATACAATTGATATTTTATATTTATCTGGTATCCTACAGCCTTGCTGAACTTTTTTATTAATTCTAATATTTAGCATATGTGTTTGTGTCTCTGTGTGTTTCTGTGTATTCCTTCAGGGGTGGGGAGCCTGTAGACTTCTATTTTAATAAAATCCTTTTAATTTTATTAATGCATTTTCTTTATCTTTTATCTTTTTATTTTATTTTTTAAAATAAATCTAGGATGTTTCCTATAAAATTTAGATTTAGTCAAAAGGCTCCGCTTAAGGACCTAGAAGGCCACATGTGACCCTAAGGTTGCAAGTTCCCTACTGATGAGTTCTGCTGTATATAGAATTCTTGGTTGGCAGTCTTTTTCCTTCTGTGCTTTAAATGTACTCTCCCACTACTTCTGGCCTTCATGGTTTGCTGAGAAGGCAGCTGTAGTCTTATTGAGGATTCCTTGTGTCTGATGAATCACTTTTCTCTTGCTGCTTTTAAAATTCTCTCTTTGTCTTTGGCTTTTTGCAGTTTGACTGTGACATGTCTAATTGTGGCTTTCTTTGATGTTACCCTGCATGGAGTTTGTTCAGCCTCTTGGGTGTGAAGATTAATACTTGAAAGTCTTGGCCATTATTTCTTCAAGAATTTTTTTTTTTGTCTTATCTCTCACCTCTCCTTCTGGAACTCCAGTTGAAAACTGGATATTTTAAATAATATAATGTGGCAATTCTGGAAATCAGATTTTTTTTTCTCCTATATGGTTATTTTTTGCTGCTATTTGTGTGTTTAGTGACTTTCTAGAACTAGTTATGAAAATTCTGTATTCCTCATAGTATGCAGCCCTTGAGGTCCCTGCTCAGTTGGCTTAGTGTGCAGCTAATGATGGGACAGTGATTTCCTTAAAGGTCTGGAAGGAATGAAGTGGCCCAGCCTTTGCCAAGGGGTCCGTGTGTTCTGGAGCATGTCTTCAACACTTGAACCTCAGGTCAGCCAGATGTGAGGTTAGGCTCTTTTAAGGGCATGCACATGTGCACGGCCTTCGGGATTCAAAGGAATATGTCAGAGCTTTCTAATGCCCATTACAGACATCTCACTTTCTAATTGTTCCTTATAAGTTTTCTGGTCAGCCTCTTTTTAGCCCCAGCTGATATCACTGCCTCAAACAGCTGTGATGTTAAATAATTTGCACTTGTTGTTTTCAACAAACACCCTGGGTCAGAGCTGTTAGCCCAGAAGGAGCTCTGAGTCAGGTAAAATAACTACAGTCTCTGAGAATGGAACTTTTCAGGAAGCTGTAAGACAGGTCAGATAGTGACAGTTTCTCTGGGGCTTTCAGGAAGCTCATAGGCTGTTCTGATCCCTCCAGTGGCTGCTAGACTTCTGGTTTCAAAGCCACCATAATGCTCAGGCTGCAAATACGCAGGGTTCTCATGAAGCTGAGCAGAGAGCAATTAGAATAGTGCAAGTAAAAAATGTCACAAGGGTCACTGTTCTTACTGAGAGCTAGCCATTTTTCTTGAATAAACACTCCTTACATTGTTGCAAGCCCTCACTTAATTTCCAAAGGTCTGAAAAATTTGACTTTGATAATTTTTTCCAGTGTTCTTCTTGCTTTTATGGAGGGATTAGATTTTTGGAAGGCTTTATTCCACCATAACATAAGTGCTTTTTTACAACCCAGAATTTAAACACAATCCTGGGAGGCAGGAGGTGGGCAAAGTGGGGCTAACCCTATACTAAATTAGAAATATTGTTTTTCATCTACACCGTGATCCATTTTTTTGTCTCCTTACATTTTAACATCTCTGAAATTAGAATTCATCTTGCAGTCCCTATTTGCTAGTCAGTAACCCCCAATAATTTGTCATTGCCTGCTTGTGGACATCAAAACTGCAAGATGTATTAGTAGCTTTTAGAAGAAAATCCTGGAGACACTAGGGCACCCTTTAAAAGTGGTGTCATCATTGCTTCTAATGGTGCCAGAAGACAACTTGGGGTGAGAAATTTATGACTCGTTCAAAAAGTGATTCGAAAGAAAAAGACTCTGAATATAAACACTTTAAGAATGACTTAAATGATCAATTTAACTGATATTTTACTTTTCTATAGACCTCCGGGGATCTATAATAAAAAAATCTATGTCTAAATAAGTCTAAACCTTTTTCAACAAGCATAAAATAAAATTCTAAGTTACTACTATTTACTGGAGATATAATGTGAGCACAGACTTAATTTTAAATTTTCTAGTCAGCTTGTTAAAAAATATAAAGCAGAATGGTGAAATTAACCTTAGGAATATGTTTTTATTTAAACAAATATTTAAACTATCTGCTCAACATGTAATCAATATAACAAAATTACTGAGCTATTTTACATTCACCTTTTCATATCAAGTCTTGGAAATCCAGTGTGTATTTTCCACTTCATGTCAGTTTAGGACTAGCCACGTTTCAACTATACAATATCCACATGTGGCTCACGGCCACTGAGAGTCACAGTGCACACCTGAGTGAGACATAAGACTTATGTTAAAGTTTAATTACAATATTTTTCTTTGTAGTGGATAAAAGACTGATACACCTTATACTCAGTATGTATTAGATTAGATAAAATATAGTTTTCACCTCATGTTGAGAAGGGGATTCAAGATAGAAATTAAGCTTAGTTAAGGAAAGATAGGTATATTTCTCACACGTATCTGCTATCCAGTTTAGAGGAGAGTTTTCTGAGAATGTGATTGTTTACACGATATTCCTAAATGTGTTCTGGGGGTCACTATGGCCACCAGCTCTTCATCTGCTAATGGCCCAACACAGGATTTCTTCTCTAGGTTTTCCTGTGCCCTCCTGGGCTCTCCCAAACCCTCTTTAATCTCTTTAGGCCAGAATTGTTTTTAAAACAACCAAAGGACATATTGCTGCTTCAATTGTCTTTTTTCTCCACTCTTGGAACAACGAGGAAGTCCACAGAGACAGGAAAAGACATATTTCCCAAAGTCATTGACTTTCCTTTTACCTAGATTATTTGATCAGTTTCTCAGTGGGTTAAGTACTACTCATTTCTCCAGCCTGCTCCAATTTAGTTAGGACAGTGGCCGGGAGTAGAGCTTGTGCAATGTCAACCCTCGTGGCTGTAGCAGAGGCAATCTTTTCCTCGGGCTGTGACAATCAGAGAAGCTGCCTTCTTATATCAAAATAGAAATTGTCCTTGGCTGACAGGAATATTAGAGTTCAGATACATTTCTGTGCCCTGGGGATTTAGAGGACTGGAAAGGGCTGTGGAAAAATGTCTGTTGTTAGTCTAGATAAATTTCAAAGCACAATTTCTCACAATATTCAAAGTACAGTTATCCTCCAAAGTTGGACCCCTGGAATATTTTGGGGTATAGGACTTTTAAGTGTCAGGACAGTATAAGGTGGGGGGGTAGAGGGGCACTGCTTTTAAAAGACTAACATCATGGCTCTGAGCATGGCTTTGAAGTCAGATAAGCAGTGCCAACCTGGCAGTCATTTCCTGGCTGTGTGACAGCAGTTTGATAACTTAACTTTTCTGACCCCAACTTTCTTGGGGTCAATACAGTATCTACTTTAGAAGATGGTCTTGGGAGGATATGTGCACACCATCCGCCACAAGGCTGGCTTAAATAGTTCTCCGTTGGTTGTGTTTATGACTGGGGTCAGCAAACTTCCGTAAAGGGCCAGATAATATTTATTTTAGGTATGGCAGGCTGCCAGGTCTCTGTCAGGACTTGCAGGCAGCCACAGACATGTAAATAAATGAGTGAGCCTGGCTGTGTTCTGAGAAAGCTTCGGTTGCAAAGGTGGGCTGTGGACTGTGGCTCGCCAGCCCTTGCTGCATGCGATGAGGATTTTTTTATTTTCGTGAGACAGAGTCTCACTCTATTGCCCTGGCTAGAGTGCCGTGGCATCAGCCTAGCTCACAGCAACCTCAAACTGGGCTCAATCGGATCCTTCTGCCTCAGCCCCTTTAGTAGCTGGGACTACAAATATGCGCCACCATGCCTGGCTAATTTTTTCTATATATTTTTAGTTGGCCAATTAATTTCTTTCTGTTTTTAGTAGAGACGGGGTCTTGCTCTTGCTCAGGCTGGTTTCAAATTTCTGACCTCGAGCAATCCTCCCGCCTCAGCCTTCCAGAGTGCTAGGATTACAGGCGTGAGCCACCGCACCCCACCCAGCCAGTTCTGGAACACAGCACTCCAGTGCATTCACTAGGCCTGCTGGGTATGCCTTTGTCACATGGTAGGCTTGTTTCTGAGTTAATGACTTTGACATGCAAATGAAGTCAGAGACCCTGGCATTTATTTTTAGTCAGCTCACCTTAGCCTTCTCTTTCCCTCCCCTGCTGTTCACTCCCTCCTCCTTCACCTACTTCCTGCTTTATCTGAGTGCTACCTGTCCTAAGTAATTCCTTTTCTTTTCCTCTTAATCCTCCCTGCAGCATCCTGATCACAAAAGACGCCAAGTCCCCTGTGTGTGCCCCTTAGTCTCTGGGGTTTGCCCATCCCCGGCTGCTCTGGAAGCAGCAGCCCTTGGACCTTCCACCCCCTGTCCCTGCCTGATCGGAACTGACGGAGCCAGGCCCATGTTTTAATCACCTGGAAGAAAGCAGTCATCTTGTGGAGGAAGAAAAATGACAGTGGCATAAAGGTGGTGGGAATCCTCTCCTACTCAGCGCAACTGTCCCAGGTGATGGATGTCCCCCAAATTCCACACCTGCTCACATCGTCCTCAAGTCAAGAACCCTGAAGGATTCCCTGATTGGAGGATTCCTTCACATTCTAACCAGAAAAGCACAAATGCTGAGAATGTCTTTCCAGGAGCCTAGTGAACCGGTTTGCACTTTATGTGGCAAGTATGCAACTACCAAAGCTAATTTGACATTGTGGTAGGTTTGAGGTGACTCAGCTGTCCTGTAAGACTTAAAGCCCTGCCGAGCCTGGGGAAGAGTCCCCCAAGGCCATACATTAATCACATTGCTGGGTTACTGAGTCAACATCAAGATTTGTTAGCCTAAACACGCCTTTGCTTCTTGATTTTGCCACTTTCATTCTCCTGCATGTCACAATTAGTCCTTGGAAGCAAAAAACCCACCCACCTGTGGTTTCAGGCCCAGGCTGTGTCCATATTCACGGTTTGAAGGCCTGACACTATTATTTCTGCTGCCACTCAGTCTTCTAATTAGATTTCGGCTTTATGCCATTTTTTTTTTTCCAAGTGATGGCTGGTTATTTTGCCACTTGTTCATTTGTATGTGTAACTTCAACAAATTAAAGCGGGGAAACTTCTAGACAAATGAAAACATGTTTTATTTACAAGAGAAAAGTCTGTACATTGTGCATACATAAAAATATACAAAACCAAAATAGAAAATATCGAAGTGTTAAAATGTATACAAACACTTTTTAAATGTGACTCCTGCAAAACCTCAAGCCTTAATTAGTTGGAAGAGTACACATTTCATTTTAAAAATTACCATACAAAAAAATTCTCAAAGCTGTTAGAAAAGTTCACTGGTTTCCACTGGAAGAATTTCTTAAGTATTTCATACAGAGTAAAACAAGGATATATACTATAAATGTTAGATTTTAACACTACCAATGCAGTTTCCTTAGTTTGAAACCTACCTAAGAAGATGATTTTCCATAGAACCAATAAATGTTTCTTCTCCTAATCTTTTAAAGCCATGAGCTATAGATAAACTTCTCTTCAAAGTTCAGCATTAAATCAGGCTTCTGACTAGGATAATATGAAGGTAGTGTTCTACCTTCATAGTGCCTTTTAAATATTTCTGTCAGACCTTTTTTAATGTAGCCGAGATGTGCTAGTGTGAGTGTGTGTATGTGGGGGGGAAGGGGTTAGAGGACTAATTTTTTTTTTAACAGAAGGACATATAACATTTGCTTCCTTCTCTTAAAAAAATTAGTGTTCACATCATTAAAATAAAATTCAGTGTAAAGATTTCATCCAAAAACATTGATGAAAAAAGGCAATATAAAATCAACCATGTGTGCAGATAAGGATATATACAATTATATATCTACATGTACACTTTTTATACTAAGAGTAAGAACTAGATCAATGTCTTTAGTTCTTTAAATGTCATTAGCCCAAGCTTGAATAGGAATTGGATTATTGTTTTTCTTACTAAAAGGCTTTATTCATTTATTAAAACAAGAATTTAAATTCTATTTCCTTGAACTGACAGAGAAATACCTTTCATTTACCAAGTGTGTAAATAATGCCCAAGTGACAGAAACATGCATAATAATCTCACAATGAAAATATCCAGAGTATAAAAGACAAGTTTAAACTCAGGCACCTTTTACCTAAGTAATTAATTTCTAAATGGAGCTGCCTTGATTAGTCATGGAACCACTGGGTAAGAGTTCTAAACAATCAGAAAATCATAAGTCAAAACAGACGATATGATAGAATATATTCCAAGGCTATTTGGCCTGTATATTCACTTAAGTCTGTCTGTTAATTCCCCTGGTCCCATCCCACACCTTTTCTCTGTCTCTTCCCATAGCTAAGCAGAAATGGGACCAGGCACCTTTGACCACATGCAAGGTGCATTGATCTGTAAGAAAAGCTGGAGAGAGGACTTCAATCATGTCAGCTGTGAGTACAAAATTTTTCCATCACATACCATTACTCATCTGAGACTGATCCCACTTAACATACCCAAAGAGGACCTAATTAATTCAGTAGATCCAAGTGTTCCTGCTCAGAAGGGTCAGCCAACACCACAAGGTGTAATCTATTCCAGCAGAATGAACTGCCTCATAAGCACGTAAGACAGACAGTGACCCATTGACTTTGATTTCCCAATTTTGAAAACCCTAACAATTATTTGAGCATTGCTTTCATCCAGATGCTATGTTTGCAATGGCCAAGGACTACTGGAGAATCCAGGACTGATTAAGTTTCTGGCCGAGAGACTGAGGGGACGAAACATGTGAGAAATGCTGCCTCTGAAGCAGGGCTCTCTGGGCTCTGCGTCCAGGCAGAGGAGGA
Organism: Mirza zaza; assembly: GCA_008750895.1. Lineage (NCBI taxonomy): Eukaryota > Metazoa > Chordata > Mammalia > Primates > Cheirogaleidae > Mirza > Mirza zaza. The sequence continues at coordinate 17,398 of VSMD01030732.1, forward strand.
AAGACCAAGGAATCCTAAGATATGTAACAGCCCCTCCCTCACCCATCTTAATGTATACCTTTGATATAACTTTTAATTGAGCACCTATTCATCCAGAACACAAAGTTCTCTGTAAAAGCAACCCAGCAAGAATGGAGTGGGGGAAGGTCAGCTGCCCGGGACCAGCACCTGTATTCCATGGAATGCCATGCTCGTTAGAAGTTATGCTCCTGCCTGGCCAGACAGGCTGGAGAAACAAGTCAGGGAGAATCTAGATGGAGTGGAATGGTCTTTCTTGGTCAACATTTGTTTCCTCGTGATAAAAATAACAACAACAACAAAAGACAAAGTGAAATTATCTTGAAATGCAAAGTCATATGATGTTTGTTAGTCCTGAGAGTGAACAAAGGAATGCCTGATGGCTTCAGGTTGCACCATGAGGACTGTATCAGCTTCCCTTCACAAAAGGGGATGGAGGACTCTGGAAGGGACAGAGCCCAGGAGAAATTCAGTGGGGTGCCATTTATCGTTAACTACTCCACAGAAAGGCTGTGGGTTTATTGGAGTTCAGTAAATGTTGCATGTAAGAATTTAATCAATGTCTGGCAAAATACTGCCACTTAGGACCCATTTGGCTAATACTAGACGCAGTCACCACATTAACTATAACTGCCTAGCATTTTTTTTTTTTAGAAGCTAAACAATTTAAACTTTTAAATAAAAGAATGCCCAGCCAACACCATATTAATATGTGTACCACATTTTCTGAATGTTTAACAGACCCTGATTCCCAAGAGTCTTTAAGGCCATAATAAATTTAAAAATTTTAATTAAATTTCCTTTATGTTCTTCAGTCTTTCTTGTAACTTCAGTGAAACTGAAAGTACCCTTTTAAAAGTACATGTGTTATAACAAAATGCCATTTAAAAATCTTTGAAGTGTTTTGAATTTGAACATTTACATTGACCCCAATAAATTTTTCCCTAGCCAAGTTCTCATGTCACCAAAGGGGACTGAACTGGCTAATAAGGATGCCTGTACATAAATCCACTTGGAAGACAACAAAAGGACCTGTAATAATTGGAGGCATTTAAAGGCAAAGCCTGGAAGATCCAGAAAGATCCAGAGAGTGCAGGAGGAATAGTCATCCCGCCTCAGAGCAGCCTCACCTGTGCTCCAGAGTTAATGAACTTACCATGCACATGCGAACATGTGGACAAGACCAAGCTCTTTTAAGAAACTGGAAAGAAACATGACCATGTTTACTCAGGCGTAAGTTAATGCACAGGACAAAGTTATCTATCCCATCTTGCAGACTTAATAGTGAAACTCTCACAGTGGGCTTTTATCGGATATTATCATGATGAAAACTGTTCAAAACTGTCTTGCTTCACTATTATAATAAGCCATAAGAGACGTCTGTTATCCACCTGATATCTGTTGAGTAGACTAACCAAACAGAAGCTTTTAGTCTCTGTAAACCATTCTTGCTGAAGAAAATGGTGCTGAGAACATGCTGGAAAAAAAAAAATAATCCTGAAACAAATAAGACTTTTCCACTAAACCCTCCTGACATTCATTGCAAGACAATATATTTAATTAAGCTGCTACTGTCATTGTCAACAAGTCTTCACTATACCACTAAGATACATTTTGGTTACATATTGAAAGAACAAAATGTTTAATTAAGGTATTACAAATGTTTCTGTTTCCCTATTTTCATAGCCAAAAAAATTTCAATGTATCAGTGATGGAAGTTAAGATTTAAGAAATGTGAATTTAGCTAACACATCGGGATGAAAATTTCCCTCTAGCTGCCTTTTCCTCTGAAGCATATATACATATTTTCCATGTCGTTAAAGAGCAATGCTTTCACACAACTTATTTAATTATATGGCTTTGTTTCATGCTGCTGACATAAAACATATCTGTGAAAACAAGGATTGGATTCCCAAATGTTTGTAGGAAGAGTTAGTGAAAATTCAGTGCACATCACTGTTGAGTTCCCAATAGGTGATAAAAACCTGCAAGAAATCCATATAATATAAAAGGGACAGGTGTTCATCCCCAGCAGCACAGGGCAATGGCTCTGAAGTCCTTCCTTCTAGTTTAATAGGAGCAAGGTGTCCCCTGCCTTCTCCCGCAGGGCTGTACCAATTGGTGTGTGTGTGTGTCACAGCAAGAGCTGTGGGGCAGACCTGCAGGTAAGGAGGTACAAGGCAGAAGAGCTGGAGTCAGGCAGCACCCGGGCCACCCTATTCCACCAGGGTCTGGTGTTCCATCTATGTGACACTTATGCTCCTGGGTACATCTTGGGATATTGCAGGTAAACAAAGGGTCTCCTCTGGGGTGTTATAAGGGATCTAACTTTTTCTTGGACCCCTCAAGATGGATGTTTTATGGGTTTAGAAATCTGAAATCTGTCTTGATACACAGAGAGCAAAGCATTCACTGGACAATAGGAAGCAGAGATGAGGAATGCAATGACTGGAAACACATGCATCTGATAGGATACGGCGGGGATTTCTGCTGTTAAAATAAACATATCTGAGTGATAATTCAAATGTTCTTCATACAATCTAAGATGTTTAATGATTGATGTATGTATCAGTGATACACTAGGTGCTGTAGATACTGTACCTCAATTTGGATGATTCTAGATAGAAAGCATTCCACACGATCAGGAGTATCACCAAAACCTGTCCTTGAAACCACCCTGATGAGGGGTACCCCTGGCATAAGAAAAGGCTGACATTTTTGGAGGTATCATACCCATGGTTGTACATTTTTCTTTCTAGCTATCTTTTTTTTTTGCATCTTTCTTGAGCTTCATTTTTTAATTCCATTTCTATATTCAAAGCAGTAATAAATACTCGATGGCTTAGAAAGAGAAGAATTCTCATGACCACCACTGTATTATAGTTTAAAGACTCAAAACTACATTGTCTAAAATCTATCTTCAAGTATTCCTTTGTGACTTTGAAGTACGACAGTAGTACGTTATTGCACATTGATTCCCAAGAGACCGTTTTTAAGAGTGTGGACCAGCCGGGTTGGGCGCAGGGCAGCGCACGGCCCGAAAGCCCGGCAGGACCACCTTGCCCTTGCGATGCAGATCCCCCTGGGAGCCCGTGTTCAGGCGCTGCACCAGGAGCTTTTCGTAGAGCAGCGGGTGGTAGGCCCCGAGGGTGCAGGCCGCGTCGTAGTACAGCTCATGGTAGTGGCAAAGCTCAGTCTGCCGGATGGACGGGATGTATTCATACACGTGCACCTCTCTGCACATGGACATCATGATGAGGATTCCTGACATAAAAAAAAAAAAAAAAAACAATAATTAGAACCCAATAAACAACTCCCAACAAGAGGGATCATCCTTTTGGAGTGGTGGCAATGGGGAATGACTGTGGCAGGAGGTACTCGCTTTTGCACTCACTTTCTTGTTACCTTTACATTTGCAATGCTAGAACTTCCGTTAAGTGGCATGCATGCAGTTCATAGGAGTGGGTGCATTAAGATGTAATACTCTAATATACTCACTGGTTCAATTGATTACTGTGGGTCTGGGAACAAGAGATAAAAAAAAAAGTCATTGAACTTATGGGGACATGCTCTAGGGAATGACAGATTTGCAATCCCTAAATCAGACTATCCCGTATCACATTCTATGCACATATCCCACGTGGCTTCCAATGGTAGGACTGTTGTGTTCCAAAGAAACATGCTATAGAAAGTTGATTTCAAAATAGTCACTTGATTATAAATTGACTATAAAACAGTTGTTTGAAAAGTTGTAAAATGGAACTGTACAATGGAACAGCTATTATAAAATACCATCATTGTTTGAATGGAAAGAATTGGAGTTAGGGTGACACAGTTTAAGAATAATTTTAACAAAATTATTTTTCTCACTTGAATATCAGTATTGAAGTTTTAAGTTGTTTTTTTTTTAATGTTTCAAATAGAGAGCTACAAAAGCCAACTGTCACTGAGTGAATTTTACCCTTGATCTAAACTAACAGGCTTTCTTTCTTTGTCTGCCATCACCAACACCATCACTAATGTGAATTTTTTTTTTTTTTAAAAACATGCTTATCACCTTTCTGGAAAGGTATCCCTTGTTATGAAAAAACAAAAAGCCACACAATTAGTTCCTGTTATAGCCAATATTTGTCTGCAGAGGACAGTCATATTCTCCAATTATTAACTATGTTTGCATCACAAAAATTCCAAACCAGAGAAGTCCTGTATAAGGGACACTGTGAGAGAAGAGGGAAGGGGCCTAATTTTGCCTGGGGAATCCAGAAAGGCTGTCCAGAGGAGGTGAAGCCTGAAGCTCCAGGGGCTGCCTGGTGGGCAATGGGTAGAAGGAAACAGGAGAAGGGATACTGTTCCAGAGACAGCAATGTTCTACTGTTTAGAGGCATGACACAGTATTGTTCCATTTTACACACTTCTAACAAAGAGAAGGAGAATATGCAGTCCGAATTCTGTGAAGTTAAACTTGTTCTCAGAGGCAATGGTCAAAACTTCAAATGGCTGGTCAGTTCCTCTTGTTTTCTTCCCAGGTCTACCAGTTTCCTCCCCCTTTCCACGGCCAATCTATCACCTGGCTGCGGCATGGACTGGCCTAAAGCCACTGTGGCTCAGGTGGCACCAGCTGAGAACAAGGAAGCAGCGGCTCCTGGACACTGGGTCTACAGGACGGGCACCAGCACAAGAACACGCAATGCAGGCTTAAATAAGTCTTCCTCATTCTGACTAGCAATTACTGCTCTGCGGGTGTTTTTCTCCCCTGCATAAAAGCATTTACAAGGAATTAACATGGTGAATGAGAAAGCCATCTACCCAGGGAGAATTAAATTCTTTGATTCCCAGTAACTTTAAACCTAAACAAACAAGAAACTCTCTGGGTTGTATGTTCTGTGGAGGTGAAGTCTTCCCAGGGCTTGTATCTGTGGAGCCAGGGACGGCTTCGTGTTTTCCGGCGAGGGGCTGTGGACCAGGTTCCTATGCGTTGCCCAGCACTGGCAGCTCTCCCTCACCTGGGCATGGGGTCTGCGGTGCTGGCTGTGGCTGTACACACGGAATCCCCTCGAAGGGGGTGCCCTTCACATCATGGACACGACTGATCAATACCTTTGACAACATTTTTCCTGCACATGGCAGTGCAGTGGCTTTGCACAAAGGCATCTTAATGACCTAGCAGTGGAACTATACTCCGAAGTCACAGGTCCATGCTACCCGGGCATTTCTATGAGCCAATGACACATCACCATCCGTGGGGACTGCAGTCAACTGTGCCTGAGTTATAACCTTTGCGACTCTGGCTCTTACACTGGGTGGCTTTCAGAAGCCAATCTCCCACTTAGGAGAGTATGCCGGTCATGCAATTGGCCCTCCCCCTAAAGCAGTAGTTCTCAAACTTCAGCATGAAAAAGAATGACCCATGCAGCTTATTCAAATGCAGTTTCCTGGGATTTGTCCTTCTTACCAGAAATGTGGTTTCCATTGCTTTGTGTTGAGCTCCAGGAATCTGATTTTTTAACAAGCATTCCTAAACTGTCTGTGTTGAAGGGTCATGTAGAAAAACCTTACAATCTACCACAGACCAATACTTTTGTAAAATACAGCAACGATAAATTACCAGAAGAATGATCACCCATTCGGATGCCATGGCTATATGAAAGTGCTATAGAGTTTCTAAATAGTTGCAATTTCTACAGTAATCTAGTGATGGCCCAACAAGCCTTCCTGGACCATCACTGGCCACTGATGATGCTTCAAGGACCAGGCTGGGCTAACACACATATTCTTTCACAATCACCGTGATGGATCCCCAAGTTGTCTCATGGGAAGTGAGACATTCTGCATGTTGACAGCTAATCTAGAACTGAACTGCTACCCAAACCCAAGTAAGAAGAAGCTTGGGTAGTTTCCCTACACATCCTTGTGATCTTCTTGGTCTCAAAGAGCTATCACGTGCTTTAATCTGATTACTTTTTCTAGAAAGCTTTCCAGGGAAAATGTTTACTCTTGCTGCTAGTTAATTGTTACATCTTAAATCCTGTATCTGCTAAATATACAATACAGATTTTGTCATAAGACTAGGCAAAACATTATGCTTTCAATATATGTAAATATGTACACTTATTTTCTCAAATAAGTACCTTATATTTTAAAATAATTTCTAGAGTTTTAGAAATAGAGCCGTTTGCTGGTTAGTTCACAACAGTCCAAACTAAAGCCAATACATGTTAAAAAGGGGGTGTTTGTCATTAACTATCTGAATAGTTCCTCCTGATGTTTGCCTATGAGATATTTAGCAACAATGGTTTCTCTATCTCATTTTGTAGTCTCATGTGAATTTGTGGCTTCCTGTAACTATGAACCATAGTCTACCTAGTGCACCCTAAAATTTAAGTAACAGCAGCATCTGTTCTGAGTGTTTAAGTGACAGCTGGCTGTAGTAGCACTGATATCAGAATTGGTATGGAGGCAACTTCAAGGAGAAAGGAAAAGATTAATTTACGGCTCCTTGGGTATATGTGAAAGGTGGACAAGGAGATTTATGGTACCAAAGGAGGAGAATATTCTTTAATATTTTAAACCTTTCTTAAAGAAGCATGATCAATTCATTTGGCATATGCATACTTTGCGGTTTTAATTTTAAAGCTTTGTTATATATAAATTTGAGTTTAGCTTCAGACTATCATATAATAAATATTGAAATCATTATTATTATATCCAATGTGGTTAAATCTACACATCAGTTTTCCTAAGAGTTATTAATAGTACTTAACAATATACAAAAACTTGAAGGATAAATTTCTTTATACTGTGTGAAAAGGAGCTAGGTAGATACACCATTTGGAGGTACATAACCCCTCTTACATAGTTCTGATGTGGGTTTTAGGAACAGGGTGTGGGGAAGCAGAAACTGCAGGCAGGTAGGGTGGGACAGAGCCTTCAAGTGCTGTTGGAGGCCTCTTCAACTAAATTCAACATTTATCAAGCTGGGTACAGTGCTAATCATCATTAGGGACTTAGAGAAAGTTTCTTCAAAAAACAAAAAAAAACAACTAAATTAAACAAAACTAAAAATCTCATCTTTAAATTTAAAACAGGGAGAAAGCCCATGACCAGACCACACCGAGGATGACTTGAAGAATGTATACTAAATGTTATACTGAGAAAAAGGTTCGCACACTACCACCAGATCTTTTCTGCGAAGTTCTGACACTGAGCCTTGTCCTCTACAAATGACATAAATGAGAGCACATGGCTCTCAGAGGTTCTCTGAATAACCACCAACAAGGTGCTATGTCAGGAGTTCCCAGCACACCCCTAGGTTCGGTGATTTGGTAGGAAGACCCACAAAATCCAGCACAGAGTTGTAGTCATGACTAGCATTTACGATGACAGGAGATACAAAGCAAAATCAGCACAAGGAAAAGGTGCACACGGTAAGGACCAGGGGACACCAGGAGCAAGCAAGAAGGCAGCCATCTGTGAACCAGTAAGAGAGCCCTCACTGGGAACCAATTTGACCAGCAACTAATCTCTGCCTTCCCAGCCTCCAGAACTGCGAGAGAGAAATTTTTATTGTGTAAGCCTGCAGTCCCCAAATCCCGGGCCACAGACCAATACCGGCCTGTGGCCTGTTAGGAACTGGGCCACACAGCAGGAAGTGAGCAAGTAAAGCTTCGTCTGTATTTACAGCTGCTTCTCATTGCTTGCATCACCGCATAAGCTCCACCGCCTGTCGGATCATCAGTGGCATTAGGTTCTCATAATGAGTGTGAACCCTACTGTAAACTGCGCATGTCAGGAATCTAAATTGCACACCTTACAACAATCTAATGCCTGATGATCTGAGGTGGAGCTGAGGCAGTGATGCTAGCGCTGGGGAGTGGCTGCAAATACAGATTATCACGAGCAGAGAGGTGTGATTGCTCGTGATAATGAGCACAATAAATGTAATGAGTTTGAGCACAAAATGTAATGTTATTTGAGCACAATAAATGTAATGAGTTTGAGTCATACCAAAACCATATCCCCCACCCGCATCCATGGAAAAACTGTCTTCCATGAAACTGATCCCTGGTGCCAAGAAGGTTGGGGACTGCTGGTTTAAGCCACAGCAGCCAGAAACAATTAAGAAAACAACACATGTGAAATGTTGCCAACCAGAGAAGCTCGTTAGAGACTCAGTGCTTGGGGTTTTTATTGGGAGCTGGTCTTGTAAGCAGTCTTCCTGGCATGTACCAAAATTCCAGACTCCCAGAAAGAAAGCAAGTATTCAATATAAACCATATTTCTTGCATAAACAGTAAAGACGACTGAACCAGTCTTATCAGTTAGAGGGGTGGGAACCTTCCCAAATCCAAGTTCCCAGACACCAGCCCAGGGCCAACCTTGTAAGCAGCCTTCTAAGGATAAGCGGTCAAGCCTGTCGTGTTGCTTTTTCTGCAAAGATCCCATAAATGCATGAATTCAAAATATCAAATTACTTCATTATCATTTCTCCATACCAGACTGACGTGGGGAATTCACATCTGGTTATGCTAAAAATGTTATTGATTTCTTTTCATTTCCTCTTTTATGCCTGTTTAGGATTACCTAATATGCAAGAAGAATACAAATAATCTAATACTATGCAATTCAGTAAAGAATAACTTTTTAAAAAATCACTTATGCAACTTTTATGTTAAGTAATTTTGCTTATGAACTACCAAAAATTAACTATTAATACCTTCATCACTAATAAAACTTTTACTGCTTTCAACATGAAACTGGACTTTTTGACAGGCAAATGAATATTTAGACACTTTTTAATGTGTTTTTCAAAGCCAATCAAATGGGCATTTAGCCAGCTGTTTAAAATCTTTAAACAGAATTTAACTAATGTTAAGTTTCTTACATGGCCAGTTTTTACAAATGAGTCCATATGATTCACTTGAAGAAAAAAAGTGTTAGTATTTTCCAGGCAATTATGTCTCAAGAGGTTTCATTTGCCAAACTGCATATTTTTAAATACTGCATAATGTAAGATAATTATCAAACCAATTAAAAAGCATTTCTACTGGTCTTGATAAAATGTCATGTTATATGATTCAGTATAACAAGCAGATTGGACATGTACCTATTTGCTCTAAAATCTGAAGAAAAAGCAAATTTTAACTCATGTTCGGATTATCACAAATTCTAAATAAATGAAGTTTCCTTTATAAATCTTTACTTTGCATGTATAGATATCTTTGCTGTGTTATCAGAGTCTAGTATAATTTAATCATTTAGCTTAATTGTGATTACAGCAGAACTATCTTGCTTTTCACCTGACAGAATATTTAAAATAGCATTCAAAATCATTAAGAGTAACAGACTCTACTCCTTGAAGACAATATTCTTCCAGTAAATAGCAAAATGAGCTATGGGTATAAAACAGAACATCATACAAGCCACAAGAAAAAATACCAGCTTAAAGCAACGCTAATAAACACTTGAACATAATTCATATGCGAAGTAAATTAGGAATATGTGACAATCACCAAAAGAACATTGAAAAACATTTTTTTCTGAATAAGGGGGAAGGGGGAAGGGGGAAGGGCTAAGTTTATTAAATACGCCAGACTAGTGGAAATCTAGCAGCTGTTTTGTGGTTTTCCATAAATTCAATGGTAAATGGAAAATTATGAGAGCTACACTTAAGATTTCTTAAAGAGAAAAAGTGACTTTTTAAGTGGCATTTCCAGAAAATACTTTTAATTAAAAGATGGTTTGGAAATCTGAACTTGAAACAATTTAAGAAGCCTCTACTACATTAAATAAAATAATATAATATAATAAAATATGAATTGTTCTTCAAGAATAATAACATGAAGGCCAATTTTTAGCTCACTTATATTGCATTATTTGCTGCTAACACACATTCAGGATTCATTATTTACAGGTAAATGTGAAAAGTTGTTTCTAAAAAACAAAATGGTGACACGTTTTATACAATCACAAATATGGATGTTTAGTGGATTATTATTTTGTGTTAATGTTCTGAGTCTAGATGATATATTGGAAAATCAGATCCCAAAACGCAATATAAAATGGGAAAGAAATGAAGTTATAACCTGTTTTTATAAGCATATTATTCTTGTGCATATATTAAATAGCCTGAAATTACAGTGTTTACATTTGTGAATTTCAAAATGTTAGTTATAATATTATCAATAGTGGCTGCCTTTACAAAAAGGGAGGGTAGAGGTGTTGGTGTTTCCTGCAATAAAAAGAACTGGCAATCATACATTATAAGCGAGTTCCATGTCTGTGTGTATGTTGGACTGCACTCCTGGCTGCAAGGCCTGTCTGCCCATCAGCGCTCAGGCTGTGAGCCAAGGGCAGGAAGGCTGGTGCCTCCTGGTTTGCCTGGACGCCCTACTGCATGAAGGTGGCAAACCAATCCAGGTGAGATCACAAACCTCCTATAAAAATATCTGTCATTATGAGGGCAAAATAGAAGCTGTGGGATTCCAAGTAAATTATTCCTTATTCTTAGTCAGGCTACGACACTGTAAAAATGACTTCATTGCACCAAATAACGAGATAAAATCTCTAGTATCCAACTAGGGATAAAAGAGAGAAAATTTCCTCATATATGAACAAGTAGCTCCCTATGGGCTGAGTGTAAGGAGCGTAATGAGGTGAAGTTGTTCCAAAGAAACGAGTCCTTATGGATCTTCTAAATTACCCTGATGAATGTTACATCCTTTCAATTTTAAATACATATGCAGTCCAGTGCAAATCCCTTTACTGCTTCTCTGAAGAAGAGGATGGTGCAAGTAATACATCTCACATATATCTACTAACGTACATCTTTCTATGGACGGAGATGACAAACATGGAGTCTAACCAGAAACTCAATCAGGTAATCCCTGGGAAAGCAATATGTCGGCTCTTATCAGCAATCATCAAAATGTTATATCCTTTGCACTGGCACTAATATCACTGGGAATTTGCCTTAAGGAAATGCTTTAAGGTAAAGAAAAGACTATATAGTTACATATAGAATATACTATAGTTTTTATTAGTACATGAATATCATAATGACTCATCAACATAATTGTATGATAATATCAAATACTCTGAAATAACCAAAATACTCAACAGCTAAAGAAAGGCATAAATGATAAACCTATTTGATGTAATTATATGGTCTCTGTAATATCAAAGAAAACAAAAGTCCACTTTCACCATGATTGTAGATCTTAATGAAAAAGCAGTCCTTTTCTATTTGGAAGTATAGTCGTATTTAACCTAGAGTAAAGTTTTAGATGAGGCAGGTCACAGTAACAGTAAATAGTAAATATTTGTTATTGTGCCAAGGCCAATGATGATTCAAAGTTAAAGGTACTAGCAGCATCTTCATTTTAGAGATGAAAGAACTGGGGTTTAGAGATGGTAAGTAACTGGCTCAAGTTCAAACAGCTAGTTAAGTGGTTCAGCCAAGATTTGATTCTGGCCTCTGCAGAGCTATCATAAAGTGACACTCAGGGTGAGTGTGCATCCTCCTAGATGTGAGACCAGTTAAGTCAAAGGCGAGAGTCTGTAAGATAACATAAATCACAACCTCCCATTCATTAGTTTGTTCATTCATTCAGCATTTCGGGAGGCTCATTCATTACAACAATGTTAAGCTGTAGATGTGGTCAAGATTTGGAAGCATATACCCTAAAATAAAATCAGGATAGCACTACCACGAAGTGGGGGTGTGTGGGACTATTTGTTGTTTTAAAAAACGTTTAAACATTTAGTTATGTTATTTTCCTTCTTTTTATAAGGCCTGCAAAGTTCTAGGATATACTTCAAAAAAGCTGCAAAGAAAAGCTTTTGAATCAAGATAGAACCATTCTGTTCCTTAAGGTTTGGTGAAAGCTTTGGACCCATATCTATGTGAGGATGAATCAAGACTCTAAACTTCCTTAGCTCACATATGTTAATAAAGTAGGATTTCTTAAAAAGCTAGTCAAGCTTTTACTGATTTCCAAGCAATGACCTTGTTACCATAAGTCAAAATGTATTTGCATAGTTATTTTTTAATGCTTTGAAAAATAATTATCGATAATTAACATGCAACTTCGAGTAAGGTTTTCATGTTTAACTGCAGTAAATATTCAACTTTCTAATAATAATTATTCAGAATATTTTGTTAGGTAGAGTTGCTCAGTCATAATAGGAATTTATTATATGTTAAAAATGTAGAAAACATAAAAAAAGTAGAAAACATGATTTTAAAATAATTTAAAAATTTGAGAGAACTTCAGTATATATTATAGATATTAAAACTGTAATAAGAATCTTATTAATATTAAGCTTGTAATTATAGTTTAAGTCATTTAATGTTAAGATGTATTTGTTAATGTTAATGTTAAGATGTATTTATACTATATCAACATTATAATTATTTACATATCTCTAATTCAGTTATTATAAGGAAACATAATAAATTCTGTATGTATATGAATTGCAAACTTCTGAAATCAGATGTTTTTCCAACAATAAAACGGCTTTTTGTGAAGAGCTGCTTAAAGTTTTCTTTAATGCCAGGTCAATGTGTTCCTCAAATCACAAAACTTACTTTCTCTTTAAGCAGAAAAGGAAGCCCTATTATTTGCAGATAAAAGAAGGAGAATTTATTTAGTTGCAAACTAAGTATTTCTGTCTAAATCTGATTTTGCCAGGAAATCTGATTTTCTTCCCTATAGGAAATGATAACACACAGATCCTGCAGTGGTGAAGGAAAAGCTCAGCCCTGCCATGGGGTGCCGGGATCAATGCCAATTGTGATGTCACAGTATCCCCAAGCTAACCAATCCAAGGACACTCGCCTGGTGCACTAGACAGATATTGCATCTAAACTCTTCTTCCCTTCAATATTGATTGCTTCCCTTTGCTCAGCACAAAACACAGGCGTGTGCACGCACACATACATACACATATCAGGTCCTAACCCAACAAGGCGAGACCACATGATTTATAAGCCATCAGGGATGCTGTTGGTGCTGATCTAGGGGTTGCTAATGAAGGTGCAAGAAGGATGTTACACCTTTTGAGAGGAAGGTGTTGGCTGAATGTCTTATTCCATCTGGCTGCTGTAACAAAATGCCAGAAACAGGGTGGCTGTAAACAACGGAAATTTATTTCTCACAGTTTTGGAGGCTGGAAAGTCCAAGGTCAAGGTGTCAGTAGACTCAATGTCTAGTGAGGGTCCACTTCCTGGTTCACCGATGGCTATCTTTTTGGTATGTCCTCATGGTGGAAGAGGAGACTGAGCTGTCTGAGATCTCTTTTATAAGGGCACTAATCCTATGCATGAGGGCTGCTTAGCCATCATGATCTAATCACCTCCCAATGGTCCTACCTCCTAATCACCTTGGGGGTTAGAATTTTAACATACAGATTTTGGGAAGAGAAACATCCTGTCCATTGCACTGAATCATCTGCCCAAATTTTACAGAGAGGATGGATTTTTGAAATCAATGAGAGTTGGGATTTGGCTTGTTGGTTTCCAACTTATTCTCCACTACTCCGTATGTCTAAGAATCTGGGTCCCAACTTGATAGAAACAAACAAAAATCCTGTTATTATGTATGTCATTTCACAATAAGTTTTAAGGACGTAAAATGAGTCCATCAGAAATGGGAGCAAATTTTATAGGTATGTCTTCAAAAGAAACCAAAAGAATAATTGTATTTGTAGTTAAAATGCAAAGACACTGAAATATAGGATTAAATGCTACAAAATTTCAAAAGACAAAGACATAAATAAGTGATATTTCTGGTAATAATATGTTATATTGTTTTAACTAAACACAAATAAAAATAACTATTCCACTTGTGTTTAAACATTGCAACAAGTAAGTGATTAGTAGTTATTAAAGAATTTTGTGTCTGCCCAGGAGCCAAATGCATATCACCTTGCTGGTACTTCTATCAACATATTAATAGAACCTGTAGATTAGATTTCTAAAGTTCTCTCTAACTTTAAGATTCTAAAAAGCTAAAAGAGTGGTTCTCAAAGTTTGGTCCCAGGACCAGCAGTATCCGTATCACTTGAGAATTTGCTAGAAATGCAAAACAAATTCTCACCACCTCCACTTACTAAGCAACTCTGAAGGTGGGCCCAGTACTCTGGTTTAAAAAGCTGTGACAACCACCCTCCAGATTGGGTCCCAGTGATTCCCACCTGCTACTCTTGCCTTTGTGTGGTTCCCTCCCACAACGAAGGTGCTGACTTGTGTAACAAATATTATAGAATGCAAATGTGATAGTTACAACTTCATAAAAACATGTGGCTTCCTCCTTCCACTCAGATTGCTTGTTCTCAGGAAGCCAGCTGCCAAGCTGTGAGGAAGGCCAAGCAGCCCTATGGAGAGGTTCACGTGGTGAGTGAGGGACTGAGGCCTCCTGCCCACACCCATGCAAGTGAGCCATCCTGGAAGCAGACCATCCTGCCTGCGTCTGGATGGCTCGACTGTAACTCCATGAGAGAACACAAGCCAGAATCATCCAGCCAATCTGCGCTCAGATTACAGACCTGCAGAAACTGTGTGAGATAATAATGAAAGCTCACAGTTCTTTTCAGTATCTAAGTTTTGCTTTGCAGCAAAGGATTACTGATATACAAATCTTCTGATTCATACTAAACTTTGAGAACTACTGAGCTGGAACATTCATTTATTCACCAAATAATTATTATTGGTGGTTTTTTTGTTGTTGTTGTTGTATCTACTATGTGCCAGGCTAAGAGGAAGAACACAATGATGAGCCAAACAGACACTGCCCAGCTTTTGATGCAACCTGTTCTTTTTCCTTCATTGCACTTATCACAGTCTGTAATTATATTTTTATCTATATCTGTCTCACCCCAGCCCCGTCCAGCACCACAAGGTGTGGGCAGGACCCTTGCCTGGTTTCCATACCACCATGTCCCCGGGACCAGCCCTGGGTCTGGCACACAGGAGGTGCTCAATTAATATCCACTTGATGGATGACTTCTTTGTTCACCGCATTCCTCCTATGTGATGAATTCAGGTCCCAGTAACCAGGCCTCTGAATAGCACCAACAGCATCACATTTAAAGAGTTCAGGAGCATTCCCCTGGGAATCTAACTGCTACTGGATCCATTTCTATACAGATCCATTGGATCTACTGGATTCTATACAGATCCATTGGAAATGGATCTACTGGATCCATTTCTATACATTTCTATACAGAGAAATGTCTTCTGTGTTCAAAATAGTCAACTTTTAGAGTCCCTCTGTTTCACACATGCAGATTCCTAAAAACGTATAAGGAAAATGTATGTGGTGGGTCTAGAAATATAAATAATTACATGGAAGACTATTTTTCACATACGGATGAACACATCAGTAAAGGTTTCAGTCACAAAGATTGAGGGGAAAAGGCAATATAAAACCAGCCATGTGTGTAGATATGTACAGCTAGCCGATGAACACATCAGTAAAAAAAGTGATTCGTGCTGCTTCAGTTCCAGTGCAGCCCTGTGTGGATCAGAACAACAGGAGGCTGGGACACTGCCAGGGTGCTCTTTTCTGACGATGACCACCTCGCTGACCCATGCACCTGGGGCACAAGACAGAAGGTGCAAACTGAAATGCTCTAATCTCTCATAACTGCCTGTCAATGGGTTCTTTCATTCAGAGGCTGAAGTTAGAGGTTAGAGTATTTGGAAATGATGAGGTGCTGAGACAACAAGTCAATACCTTTTCAGCATGACCTCAGAGCACGAAGGGGCATTCAGAGTACCTTTTCGATAAAAGTAAAAACTACACTCATTGATTTTTTAAATTCTTATGGCAGACAGATTAAGATGTGGGTGACATCATTTTACTGCTATTTAAGACTATCAGATGAATTTTAAAATAGACTCTGGCTCTCAACTGATTTCTGGTCAAGATAAAAGAGGAGGTGTAAAGACTACAGTAGCTTCGGGGGTAGTCAGAGGGTGCTGGTGTTTTGCTGAGCAGAGCTCACCCAGGCTGTACCTACTGCCCGTCTTTGGTGAGGGGTCTTGCGCTTGGCTATGGCAAGACACAAGAGCCATAAATGAATTTGTAGACACCAGACCATGGTTTCTGTTGCATCTTCTTTTCCCATCCACAGCTCGTCCAGTGGGAACTTAATGATTCCTCATCAACTTGTTGTTTTTCATTCTTCTGTGATTAGCAAAACTTAATAGTGCTGTCCTACATAACTTCTGGGACCAGGAAATGTTCTCCATCTGCACTGTCCAGTATGGTAGTCATAGTGGCCAGTCAAAACACGAAATGGGGCTAATAGCACCAAGATGGAAGTTTTCCTCTTATTTAATTCTAATTAATTGAAACTTAAGTAGTCACATGTGACTAATAGCTACCACTTTGGGCAGGGCAGCACTAGAAAATAATGATTAACAATTGGCTAGCTACCTCATTCTTGGAAAGGTTTTATTATTATTTCCATTTGTCATCTGAGGATATTGAGGGTTAGGGGATTAAGTAACTTGCCCAAGGTCAGACAGCTAGCAAGGGGCAGAAGAGAATTCCAATGCAAACTCGTGCAACCTCAACCTACATTCTGGTAGTGACATAGAACTGCATCCCCCTGCTTCATGTCAAAGAAACCTTAAACACAATCATCAGCCTCCAAAATCTCCAGAGTCTCATAAATAGCTATGAAAGGAAGCTGGCCACATGAGGCATAATTTTTTTTTTTTCAACAAAAACACATGGGTACTGGCTTTTTCCAGCTATGACTCTCTAACTTCAATTTTTTAAACTACATGTTGATAATAAGTATATCTGACAGGGCCCCCTCACTGTGCTTTAAAACTTTCACTCAAATCAAATATTAGCCCCATGAATTCATGAGAAGGTGACAATATGAAAAAGACTTTATTAAACTCCTGCCACATCCTATTGTGCTACCTAGGCATTATTCCATCCTGTTTACCCTTTGCTGACAAACTAGATTATACTTTCTTTTCTAAATCAACAGGATCCTCTGAAATTGTACAGAAGATAAAGAACTTGGGTTTCAAAAGAGTCATTTGGAAACAAAGAGTGTCAAAGGCATGACTTTAAAGGTGAGAAAAAAAAACTTATGGCTAAGAAAAATAATTTGCAGTCATATTGTACATTTTTTCTTGAGTTCTATGTAAAATATTTCACATTGTTACAATACCATAAACCCACTTTAAAATCTGCAAGCCTTAATTCAGAATACTTGTATGTCCTGTGTCCATAACCGAACCAGTATGTTATCTCCACGAATCTGTCCTTTATGCATAGGGACTCACTGCACAGCCCAAGGAAGGCATAAGGCTGTAAATTCACTGAAATTGGGAAAGAGAACATTACAGTTTCTATAGACAAAACCAATATCCCTGGTTCTATTATGGCCTTTCATATTGCCAAGGGGATCTAGGATTTTCCTTAGTATTACCCTACTCCGATAAAAGCAAAGGAATAATGGAATGATAAGCTGAAACACAGTTAAAGAAATGGGGTAAAACCACAAACCTTGAGGATCAAAGCCTGTCTGAAAAAATATAAGCCAAATGTGATTATCTTATTATATAAAATCCATCTTTGGCTTAGAGCCAGTGGACTCTCTGGTTGAGAGAGCTGAACGAGATACTGGAATTAGTCTCATCAAAGTCCCACCTACCAGTAATCTTGGAACATGATGCCCTATCCCGTAGTCACAAACTCAGTTCCTCAGCCGGGCATCCCCATAACGCAATGTGAACAAGAGCGGGTGGTGGATTAAAGATGCCACAGATTCCTGGAAATGTCTCCCTCACCTCCCCTCAAGAGGCGGGGTCTATGTTTCTCTCCTGGAATCTGGTGAGCTCTGTGCTGGCTCTGACCAGCAGAATAGCACGTCTGACGCTATGCAAGTCTCTGGTGTCTGCCTTAAGAAACTGGCAGCTTCTACTTCCCGTCTTTTGGAATACACTCCCTAGGATCCCTAAGCTGCCATTTCAGAAGTCCAATTACCTTGAAACCACCATGCAAAGAGGCCATGGGCAGGCACACGGTCAACAGTCCCAGGGGAGCAGGGGCTGAACATGCAAGTTAAACTGTCCCACGAAGCAACTGAATACCACTAAGGGACCCCCAGCTATGCCAGGTGCAACAGAAAGAAAAATCACTGGCCCACAAAATCATGAGAAAAATAAAATAGTTCTTGCTTTACACCTTAAAATTTTGGAGTAATTTGTTATGTGAGTTTTCCTTTTTTTCTTCGTTAATCTACCTGTTAATGGCTCTTACTATACAGGTTGAGCATCCTTATTCTGAATATCTGAAATCCAAAATGCTCTAAAATCCGAACTTTTTAGAGTGTCTACATGACATGTAAAGGAAATACTCACTGGAACGTTTCAGATTTTTGCATTAGAGATGCTCAACCAGTTAAATATTTGCAAATATTCCAAAATCCAAGAGAATGTGAAATTCGAAACACTTCCGGTCTCAAGCATTTCAGAAAAGGGGTACTCCGCCTGTATAACATGACTGTATATTTATTAAATATTAGGCCTCCCCCTGCCCCGCTATCCGATCATTCCAGTTTTTAACGTACACCTACCAATGAAACCAGAAGACGGTGGGTTTGGCTGAATCTTCTCCTTAGTGTTCTCCTGGATAATGTCCCAAAGCTGCCATATAAATTTGGGATGAAGAATGTAAAATGGCTGATTTGGGTTTTTCTGACGATGTTGAATATATGGAGTGAACAGGTTGTAATCTGGCTTCTTGTACCACTATGGAAACAGAAAATCAAAACAATCAAGTAGACAAAAGGAGACAGGGCAGCACCCAGGCAGGCTGGGCTGGAGGGAAGGGGAAGCCCACTACTCATTTGTCACTTCTACAGACACTTCCTCACTGGGATATGGGGACAAAAAGACCAGGTGCTCGCCCCAGCAGGGATAATGCTTTCTACTTTAGTAAAATGAGGGAAATAGACTAGATCATGGGTCAGCAGACTTTTTCTGCCAAGGGCCACAGAGTCTGTGGCTCCTCTACTCAACCGTGCCATAGCAGCACAAAAGCAGCCATAGACAATACATACTGAACAGTGTGCTGTGTTCTAATAAGACCTTATTTACAAAGACAGGCGGATGCCAGATTTGGCCCATGGCTACAGACAGACTCCTGCTCTGGATTAGTGTATTTCAAAAATAAGTTTTCCAAATTTCATCCATAGTGACAGAAAGTATGTCAATGCTGTCTGGGTCTGGGCAGTGCCACCTGGTTTGGGGCTGGGAAGACTGACTAGGATGGATTGATAAGGGAACCCTCCAGGGTGATGGAAATGTTTCACTTTTTTTATTGTGATGATAGATACAGGGGTCTATAAATTTGTTAATACTCATGAAAATGTACCCTTACGTTTACTGTATGTAAATTATTGTAGGAAAAATAAGATTGATTTTTAAAAAGAAGTCTTCAGGAGAGTCTCAGGTGTCACTGTGACATGGGATTTGGAGAAGGTGGGTGGGGAGAGGCTTAGCTCATAGGGCTCCCTTCATACAGATGCCATGGGTGTACAGTGGGTATATATTAAGATCCCAAGTAATATTCCACTGATGAAAAGGTTTGGTGGGTTTAAAAACTTTGAGAATGACTGGACTAGGTCATCTTCAATAAATAAACTAAATCCCCAAGCCAGGTGTCACATTGGCAAGGAAGCAGGAATGTGGGACCAGAGGGGGAATCGCTCTTTTGTCCTCCCACCCCCCAGGTCCTCACGGGACAGCAAAGGCCACACAGAAAGGGGACTTTGTGCTTGGATTTTAGCACTGCTGGGTGGGCCAGCTCCTGCCCTGGGCTCAGATGCTTCCAACAGATGAAGAAACAAGACCGAATAGCTAGAAGCTCTCAGGCTTTTCATAAACAAGAAGAAAGCTGCCAGAGCTTAAAACCGGAAAGCTTGGGCTGAGAAGGAAGTTGAATATGTCAAACACCCATCTCATGTGTGATTCTCAGTGAAGAGTATGTATGAGAAGCAATTGGAGAGCTTTCTCAAAAAACACACACTGAGGCTATATATTGCCTACATTTCTGGAAATGGGGCTTTGACAGATTTTGGAAAACATTCTCCAGGTGATTCAAATTTGCACCTCTGGTTAAGAACCAGTTAGCAATTATGCTAGGTTAATATCCAGCCTCAGTCTTGACATGAACAGTGACCAGACCCTCCTTCTGGAGGACCCCATTCCATTTTGGAAAGTTACTGCTTGGAAGAGCAAAGATCTGCCCCTCACATCCGGCTTAAGGAGTTCGCATCACCCCACATTCATCTTAAGAAAGCTGCATCCTCTCTGGTCATGGCAAAACAAGTCAAAGACACTCATTTGTACAACTGACAGCATTTCTTACTATGCTCAATATAACCCATCTTTCCCAGCCCTCATTAAAAAACAAGCACACTGGCTTTTCATGCAAAGTTTCACCAAAAGTAGCTAGCTGCTTGTTTAGATAGGCGGTAATTGACCAGAATGTCCCAAATATAACCCATTTGTATTTTGATAGCAAGTAGTAAACTTGTTACAGCTCTATAGCATAAAATTAAACAGATTTAGAAAAAGAAGCCAATGAAGAACACATGCAAGAAAAAGTCCCATTTAAATAACCAAAGAGCTCTGGATTCACAAAGTTTAGATTCTCCTGCCAACTACTTTCAACTTATTTCAATAAGTCTTGCAACTACTTGGAAAGTGATGTAACCCTAGCAAAATGGAAGAGTTCCAAGTTTAATCAGCCCACCCATTTAGATGTTCTACATTTTTCTCATAATCCCTCAGAACAAAAGCACTCTGGCATTAGACAGCTAATGCTCACCGAAGGTGCTACCATAACTGGGTATCAAAATGGTGTGCACACACGTGTATTTAAATTGTACCCACGGTCAGTTTCATTCTGGAGTCAAAGCTTGATCCTTGACTTGCTTCCATGATTAATCAGTGAAAGGAATGTCTGACCACTGGGGTGGGGAAGCACTTACCAGGTTAAGATTTGAGGAGTAGGGAGCAGGGTCCCAGGCCACCAAAATGACATCTTTATACAATGAACTGTCAATGAAGTGATGGTTGGGATTGGTCAGAATCTGCAATCACACAGAAAAACCATTTCAAAACCAGTGTCTGGTTCTTCAAAATAATATTTTGAAAAGAGGTGAACATTAAAAAGAGGAACAAGAGCAAGAGAAAAATGGCCCAGGCTTTGTATTTTCCTCTGGGGGAGGAAGAGAGGCTGGCATTGCATGCTGAAGCACTTAAAGAATGTTTGCAGAAAGGAAGTTTTTCAAGGAACCACAGGTTCTCACATTCTCCCCAGCACTGTACTCATATCTAGTGTGCGTGAGTCCAGCTCCCGAGGGATGCAACCCCCTGGAGCTGATGCAGGCCCCATAGCCTCTTCCACAACTGCCTTTGCGTGTCATGTGGAGAGAGCACTATGGGCGGGTGACCTGAGTTATTAAGAATACTCCGGGGTTCCGGCCACAGTCCTCCCTCTGTGGCACTACCTGGTTCAGGGGGAGTTCTTCAATATCACCTGCAAATCATCTGTTTTTTTGGGGAAAAAAATAACATATTGTTCTTCTTCAGCTTTCAGACATGATTTTTCACCTTTATTATGATGTACATTTTTCCTTCACATTTTAAGGTTTCTGAAGTTAGGATGCATCTTACAGGTGGCACGTTTTTAATTTGGAGGGGTTTATTTCCACCTCGCTGAGAAGCTCTTATTAAGTGAATGGTGGATCTCAAGGTGAACAGCATCTACGAATTAAGGAAATATGGTAATTGTCTCTGACCCTGCGGCAGGCTGCCTGGCAAGGTGAACCATGCAGAAAGCTAATCTTTGTTCTGCAAGCAACTCACCAGAAATCACTCACACCTCATCTTTTTTTCTACATATTTTTGAAACTCTAGAAATTGTTGTGGTTTGTTCTGAGGATAATTTTCCTATAAATTTGGAAGGTGTTCTTATTAAGAACATGAAGAAAAGATGTATTTTCATTCCTAATTAAATAATTCCTTTTCATTTTTTAAATTCCAAATAACAACCTGAGGTTTTAAAGATGCCCTACGGACCTGCAGAGTTTGTACCTTTGCATTTCTCTCCTTTCAACCCTCCCCTTCCTTATTTGTAAGTTTAACTTTTCTCAGTTCACAAAAGGCAACATGCCAAGTCTAGAATTATAAATTCATATATGTATATTTCTATTTCTACTGTTGTTTTTCCTTTTAATCTTATTTATTCATTTATCCTTATTCATATCACATCTAAATTCCTACTTCTCTGCAGTTTTCCCTATTAATTTGTACAAGACCCATAGAAATAAGCAAGTACTACAGCAATGGGTAACCAGGTAATTTCTCTTCACTCGTCCAGTTAGACCCATTGCTCTTTACTCATGCAGTTAAACCTAAGAAGTATACATTTGTGAAAATACTCCATCCACCTTACCTGGGAATTAATGATGCGCATGGTGGTTTTATTTCCAACATCTTTCTCATAACCACGTGTAGGAGCAGAGTTAAATCTCAAAACTGCATCATGAGAATCTAAGGGCACATAAGTGACAAGCTTACTGTTTTTCTCTGTAGAATCACATAATCTAGGAAAAAATGTTAAAGCAAATCTTTCAATACCTGAAGCTAATTAGACACCATCAACAAAGTTAAGATAGCCACACACATGTTTTTCAGGCAATTGACTGTTGATTTAGAATGAGGTCTTGGCTAGGAGGAAAATCAACATCAATCAAAATCAAATTGATATATATATACATATATATATAAATCAATTCAATCACAGGTGATTCTGTATCACCTAAGTTATATTTAGATGCTTGCTATCTTTTCACAATCTTTACAAGAGACAAGGTTTATGCAGCCATTCTCTCAACATTTCCAAAACTTTTTTTTTTTTTTTTTTTTTTGGGACAGTCTCCCTCTGTCTCCTGGGTAGAGTGCAGTGGCATCATCATGGTTCACTGCAACCTCTAACTCCTGTGCTCAAGTGATCCTCTTGCCTCAGCCTCTTGAGTAGCTGGGACTATAGGCACGTACCACCATGCCTGGCTAATTTTTTCTATTAATATTTTTAGTAGAGACAGGGTCTCACTCTTGCTTAGGCTGGTCTTGAACTCCTGAGATCAAACAATCCTCCTCCCTTGGCCTCCCAGAGTGATAGGATTACAGGCATGACTGTGCCTGGCTGGTTCCAAAGCATTTTGAAGGTGACTCCCTGGAAGCAGGTGAAGACACTAGTGGGCCGGGGCTCATCGTCTGTGGCTTCTCATGGCTTGGAGAGCCCCGAGGCCGGCAGTCAGGGTAAAGACTGCATCTAATACTGCTGCCTTCATGAAGATCAAGTGCGGCTCTCACACAGCAGGAGCCACAACCTTCAATTCCACTTTACTACTTTCTGGTGCTGGAGAATGCTTAAAAAGAAAGTTAGCTCAGATTTCCATGCAGTTTTACCCAATGCTACCGGTGCCAAGACCCATGCGAGAGCAACCTTCGAGCATTCTGCATCTGCAGCAACGGTCTGGCCAACTGCCGTCACCCAGGAGGATGGCAGAGACCACCAACGTCATCAGCTGCCAGGGCTCTTATGCTCTGTGATGGCACATGGTGGTCCATCAAGTTTGAACTACAACATAAATCTACATCTCATTTCATTCAACTTGACCTTGAGTCCTCTGAATGCTGGGCTGAGAGGTCCCAGTGAAAACAGGCTCCTGTATCAAGGAAGCCAACAAGGAGGGGAAAAGTGGGAGGTGAAAGAGAGTGGGCTCACGTGATTAAGAGGTGGGAAGGAGGAACAAGGTCCCTCTGCATAAGGCAGTCTATAAACATACATGTGTCTTGAAATTCCCAGAAACCACAGCTAATGAACAGTAAAGGAATTTCTAAGGGTTGTCTTCAGCTTCAACTATCCCACGCACATTCCAAGTCAAACTTGGAGCAACAAAGAGAGGGAGAGGAGACGTGACATATTTCTGACATGCCGAAGAGCCACATGGACATGAGGGTGCTGTATGGACAGCAACCATGCCCCAAACAAGTCCTGAAGCAGCTCCCTTTCTTCCCTTGAGTCATGCTATCCCTCCTTGGGATTCATCTTCATACTCCCCAAGCAGCAGAAACTCACCAAGGTGCCACCATTAGAACAACATTAACAAAAGATACCTATATTGACAAGCCTTGAACTCAAAAGAATTCAGATTGAAGTTCTGAGCACCAGATTAACACACTTTTGGAACACAATGAATGCATAAAGGGTACCTGGTTATGTCGTCACAAATCCTATATTATTCTTTTAGGGGAAATTTTGTAGTTAGCAAGCTATGACCTACCTACTGGCCAAATGTAGCCTGCCACTTTTTTTTTTTTTTTTTTTTTTTAGGAAATAAAGTTTAACGGCAACCGACACACTTATTTCTGTACACCCTGTCTATAACAGCAGAGTTGAGTTATTGAGACACAGATCCTATCGCCTACAAAGCCTAAAATATTTACCACCTGGCTCTTAAAAATAAGTTTGTCAATCTCTAGATTCAAGGGGTCTATGCTTTGTATGAATGATGCCAAAATACTTGAATGTTTCCAGTTAAAATCTGGCTCTTTATTTCACAATTTAAGTACTGGTTCATACTTTTCTTTGGTAATGAATTGTTTTTTATTATTAACATTTATTTTGATTAGACAGTGTTTTGTCATAAAAATTCATATGATATTTGAGCTAGAAAAATTAAATTACTCAAACTGTACACCTTACATTCTAGTCTTACAACCCCTCTATACTCTTCAAACTTGTTGATTATCCAAAGACCTTTTGTGTATATGGATTATATCTACCGATACCATACTAGAAAGTAAAATAGGAAACTTGAAAAGATGCTTATTTATTAATTTATTTTAAAATAACACTTTTAAATTAAATAAAACCTATATTTTCAAAAAATAGTGAGAAGACTTGCACTGTTTTAAATGTTTGCAAATCTCTTTGAGTCTGGCTTTTTAGAAGCCAGGTGGTTTCTCATATCTGCTTCTGCCTTCAATCTGTTGCAATATGTTGCTTCCAGTGAAGTATGTGAAGACTTGGATACATAGTTGCAGAAGGAAGGACTATTTTAAAAGTCCTTTGAATATTCTTCTTTGATACTTCATCAAAACTTGACAAGTACCAGTTTCTTAAAGGTTGGTTGCAATGTGGAATCTGGAACACATCAATGAACTTTTCGTGCTCTATACATGAAAATCCATTGGTCTATTTTGCTCTTAAAATGGATCTTTCACCCATGCGTATTTTGTAATATCATGCAATGATCCCTGGAAAACTATCAGGTCATTAAAGTAAGCAGATCTTCCAAATGTGGATGCATTTCATTATAAAGTATCAAAACACCACATTGGTTAGTATCAACATGGATCTCATTGGTTTTTAAGCATGGTAAGCTTCCAAGATTATGATTGGAAAGCTTCAATTTTACCATTGGTAACAAATACTGTCAGTTATTTTCCTAAAAGTGACACAGGCTCACTTCATTCCTTTTTGAGAAAATATCTGCCAGATATCCATGTATGGATAATTAGAGTGTGTCTGTCACTTTTTTTTTCAAGCAAAGGTTGCATTTCATGACAAAAGTGGCTAGTTCAGCTCACAACATAATCACATGAGTGCTTCTCCATTGTGCGCAGTTTGCAGAAGTGCTTTTCTCCTGTCTCCCAATTTGTCTTGCCGAATCTGAAAAACACTCAAGGGTTGAGATTTGGGTGCTGATTGCTTGATTTGTGTCAAGAAGCCAGCAGTTTCCTACACCATTGCTTTTTGTCATCAGTGCAAATGGCACCAGTTAAAAAGGAAAAGACCTCTGGGTATTACAAAAATAGTTTTTATTTTGTGGACCCCCAAAAGAGTCTTGGGAACCCTAAGGGTAGGGGGGCTGCATTGTTCCATCTGCTGACCCCGGGAAACCCTCTGACAAAGCAGAAAGTGAGAGGAGACTCCAGACAGTGAGGTGACAGGTCCTCAGGGAAAATCAGCCCCAAGACCAGGGAGGAATGGAGATGGCAGCAATTGTCTATCTGAGTCCTCCCCGGAACTATGCTGCCCTGCTCAGACACAGCCTAGCATAAAGGTAAGGCGAGCAAGCCAAGGGTCCAAGACGGTAGGTGCATTTCTATTCATTCAGTAGTAATTCCAAATGAACCACATCACCCTTGAAATCATCCCAGCATTTAAATGCCCATTATCCTACATGGAACTGTGTTCTAAGCCTTCCAAGGGCTTCATGAGAACAGGCACAGAAAGGCAATGTAACATAGCTCCTTGGGAATGTTACAAGTCTGGAGAGTTAAAAGGCCACCTGTGTGGAAGGAGCAGGGAGGCAGAGTGTTGGAGGCTCCTGCTAAGCCCGCGGAAAGTCCTCAGTGTATGGTGTCAGGTCTGGATGGGAGGGGAGGACACACTGAGTGTCTGTCATGCAGGCATGTTTTGCAATGCCCGCCTGGCTGTGCAAAAGCCTTGATAATGTACCTTAATAACAGATGAAGGAACAGATCAGACAGAAAGCATGAGGGGAAGAAAGGCAAGCTTCATTTCTAGAGAAGGCATTTCTAGGTCAGAGCCATGTTATATTGACCTTGAGAATGAAGCCAGGCAAGTGCATCTGCTGAAGGAAAATTGAAACCTGTCAAGGAGCTGCTCCAGTCACTAGGGAATTACCTGCCAGGGATCAAGACAAAGCAGTGCTCCACTTCTCCCAGCTCCCACTGCCCTGGGAGCCCTGTCTAGCCTGCAACCCTCACCTCTTGACTTACTTTCCTTGTGCCCTCAAACCCAGGCTCTGAAGCAATCTCTCTACAGAGAAAATCTGCAACACCTTTGCATCATAGGCATGGGGTGAGACACCCAGACTGGGGTTTGAATCTGGGCTTCATCATGTGACTTGAGGTGTCTACGTTTCCTTATCTGTAAAATGGGAATAATCATGTCTATCACTTACAGTTGTAAGCCTTAGAATAGTTAGCGCATGAGAAGCATTTCAAACGGGACCCTGGCTGTAGTAAACACCCTATAAATGGTACCTGTTATTACAACTGTTGGGTAAAATCTAATTTCTGTAGAACAATGTGCAAGGATGTCCAGGAGTTGATCTGCCTTTCCAGCCAGCTTCTCTGTCTCCTCTCTCCACTGGCCCTGTCTCCTTGTGGCTCTCACCACCTGCACACTGTGCTGTCTCTCACCTCCCTGTGATGCTGAGCCTTCAGGCTGGACCCACTCTTCCAGAGCAGTCTTTCCTAACCTCCTCTCTGCTCAGCCAACAGCCCTTGGGTGGACGGGGGAGCAGTTAGGATTCGTGGCCATTTTTTCCCTGTCCACCTGTGGATCTCTCTCTGTCTTTCTCCTACCCACATGACACTGGACTATTGTCTGTTTATGGTCTGCCTTCCTCACTGGACTGTTCGGTTGTTGAGAGTTGGGTCTATATTTTATTCATCTTTGTGTCTAGCACAGGATCTGGCAGAGAGCTGGTGACCAGTAAATAATTAATGTTTGTTGAATGACTCTATAAACTGCTTTCTTTCTTTTTTTTTTTTTTAAGGAAAGGTAATATGACATTCTAACTTCCACGCTTTCTCCCATAAGTTCTCTGTGTCACACCCCAAACTCACCCTATTCCCCTACCTTCCATTTCCCACCCAGAATTTGAGTTTCAAGTACACAGATCTTGGTTTCCCACATCAAAGATGTTATTGGTAGCTTAGAGTAGATCTTTCTCTGTACTGTGTTTCCACAGGAGTGCCAGTAGTGATCTCCATTAGCAAATTATTATTGCTTAGATGCATGGGCTAAAACAGATCATCTCCTAACTCTAGGAAAGAATGGTCCATGTTTTCCAAAACAGTTCGGTTTGCTTTTCAATAGTATATTCAAAGTAGAGATGTTTACAACTGCTATAATTTTCTAACCAAAAACAATTACATAGTATGACTCAGTCTAACATAAGGCTAGGGGAACAGGACTGCATTGTCAATGAAACAAACGCCAAGGGGAGCTAACGGGCAACCAGTAAGCAAACTGAGGCTGGCTGGGTCTCCCTGAGGAGGGCGGGGCCAGCTGCTGAGTATTCAGGGACGTCCACCTGGTGGGGGGCTCAGGTAGAGCTGGGGTGGGGCTCAGAAGCACTGACCACTGCAGGCACTTTCTAGCTCTGCCCTCAATTTTTCATAAGATCCTGACCTTGGTAAGTCTTTTGATCTTCGCTTAGCCAATTCACAAGTAGATACTTAAGGGCCAACATGAATTCAGCTGCAGCATGCGTCAATATTCCAAGTCACCTGGAGGAATCTGCTGCATGAATTTGTTTTTATTTTGAGAACTATTAATAAATATGTGGGTTTGTGTGTGTACATTCAGGTGACTAGGAAGGAGAGTGGTCAGCACCTGGCATGCACAGTGCTGACCCTAGGAGATGCTAGCTTATAAAAATGAAAGACTTCTTGCTTTTACAAATTGAGTTGTGCTATGATTATCTGTTCCTAAAATGGCAGGTACAAAATCTGATTCAAAGAAAACTAGACAAAACAATAAAGAGAATTTAAAAAGAAAACTTATAGGCATGTTCTTCAGTTGTGATTCCACAGTTCTAAGCATGAAGCCTCATATAAATACAAACAATATTAATTAAATTTGGACACTAGAAACTACCAAGATATAACTCTGGCATTTCATGTTCCCCAGAAACATGGACTTCCCAGTGTCTTGAACATTCTCTTCCAAATTCTGGGTAGAGTTTACAACACTCTGGTCAGAGATATCCTTGTAGGAGTACAGAGCAAAGGAATTCTTCCTGAGATGCAAGAGCAATCTGAATATGCATCCCCGTTGCAGACGTGTTAAAACAAAACAAAACCAGAAGCAAGTTACTGCCTGCTTCAAGCTTAAATCCCTTCTCTACATTATTAATATTGGTCCTCAGAAATGAGAAAGAACTGCGGTGTTATTTCACCCCAGGGACCTCTAAAACTACTGCTCTTTCTTAATAAATTGCAGGCTGCTCTGCTCTGGCTTTGGCTACAGTCTTCTGTGACACATGGGCTGTGTTGTTATAAGCCTGCTATAGTGTCAGCATGGGGACACAGGGACCCCAGACCTCAAGTCCAGACTTATTGTCTTGTTTTTTTAACTTTTTTAAAATGTCCCATTCAGCCTCATTCCCAAGGACATCTGAGCTGAAGTCTGGTTTTCTGAGCCTGCCTACCGTGGCTCCACCCTACTCCAAGACGACTCTGAACATCAGCCACTCTTCAAGGACACAGAACAACTGATGTACTTGCTTAAAACCAAGGCAAGAAATAAGGATTACTCCTTTGTAAGGAAGAAGCAGTGCCCCTAGAAGGTCACTCTCAGGCTACTTATGACCTAATACCGTCCACTATAAGAATGTATTAGCTAGGTTTGTTTTGCATCTAGATTTGAGGCTGAGGCTGCATCGGATTCACATTTGCTTTCCTGCTCCTAATATAGAATCAGGCACATAGTAGGTGCTAAACACATGTCTGTCAAAAGAAGAAATGAGCCTAAAGAAACAAGATGCTTGCTCTCTGGTGCTGCAATGAAGTTAGCCTGGGCAGGAAGCCTGACTTCCCTTGTGCCCTCAAACCCAGGCTCTGAAGCAATCTCTCCAAGGTGGAAATCCGCAACACCTTTGCATCATAGGCATGGGGTGAGACACCCAGACTGGTGTTTGAATCCAGGCTTCACTATGTGACTTGAGGTGTCTATGTTTCCTTGTCTGTAAAATGGGAATAATCATGTCTGTCACTTACAGTTGTAAGCCTTAGAACAGGTAGCACATGAAAAGCATTTCAAAGGGGACCCTGGCTGTAGTAAATACCCTGTAAGTGGTACCTATTATTACAATTATTAGGTGAAGTCTAATTTCTGTAGAACAATGTGCAAGGATGTCCAGGAGTTGATCTGCCTTCCCAGCCAGCTTCTCTGTCTCTTCTCCTCACTGGCCCTTCTCCCAGTGGCTCTCACCACCTGCACACCATGCTGTCTCTCACCTCTCTGTGATGCTGGGTCTTCGGCCTAGATCCACCCTTCCAGAGCAGTCTTTCCTAACCTCCTCTCTCTGCTTAGCCACCTACCCTGGCAGGGTGGGGGCGGTTAGGATTCCACAGCCATTTCTTCCCTGTCCACCTGCGGATCTCTCTGTCTTTCTCCTACCCACATGACACTGGACTGTTGTCTGTTTATGGTCTGCCTTCCTCACTGGACTGTGCAGTTGGGTTGAGAGTTGAGAGTTGGGTCTATACTTTATTCATCCCAGGAGCAATGGCAGCACAGGAGACTGGGTGTCTCTGGCAACGAGGGTGAGAGGCTGGGGAAGGTGAGGAAATGAATGCCATTCAGCGCGCCAGTTCTGTCGCTGGCCAATGCCGGCCCGTCCAGTGCCCGGCTATACTCTGTGGGAGGGGAATGTACCTGAACGCTTCCCTGCCCCCTTCAACCAAAATGTATTAGAACTGTTATTTTACTTAAAGACTGGGAAGAAACTGTCTTGGTTATTGTATGTGCCAGCTTTGCTAGGCTATGGTACCCAGTTGTTTGGTCAAACACCAGTCTAGATGTTGCTGTGAAGATGTTAGCTGTAATTAACATTTACATCAGCAGACTCTGAGTACAGCAAATGGCCTTCCACAATACAGGCGGGCCTCATCCGACCAGTTGAAAGCCTTAAGAACAAAGACGGAAGTTTTCTAAGGAAGGAGGAATTCTGCCTCAAGTCTGCAACACAGAAACCCTGGCCTGAGTTTCCCACCTGCTGGCCTGCCCTAGGATTTCAGACTTGCCAGCTCCCATAACCACATGAGCCAAGTCCTTAAAATAAGTCTTTCTTTCTGTCTCTGTATCCTACCAGTCAACTCTCTAGAGAAACCTGACTGACACAGGAGCTATGAAACAGATGTGCTCCAGGGCTCTTGACAGGGATTTGAAGACAGAGATTGGCAGGGAGGATGAAAGCCCAGGTAGAATATGTAATTTCCCCTCCTGGAGAAGGTCCCTGCTAGGTGCACTGGCCATGACCCAAAGGTTGGATTTGTGTCAACAGTCTGGGAGGCCAGAACTCATTTTCCAATGAGAAGGGAGCTTTCTGCAGCAGGTGGTCCCTTCTCAGAGCCCACAGTGGATGACTCTTAGGCCCTGAAGTAATCAGAATAGTCTCTGCTTAGCCTACTCTTTGGAGTTGGCACCTGATCGGGCTTTCTCCTGCTGCCCTGCCTCCTTCTCTTGTTTTTCTCCCACACTCCCACTACACGATGGTGCGCCAGGCTCTTCCAGGCCAGGCTGGGAGTCTACTGAGTATAGACCATGGTTTCTATGGGAGGTGAAGTCTGAGACAGGAGCAGTGAGGAATGATGCCGGGGCAAAGGGAGTGCTCCCCTTCACTCCTCACTGGCACCAGCTATGGGGAGTACCCACTTCCTGCTCCCCAACAATTTCTAAGACCCTGCTCTAAGATCCTGCTAGGACCCCAGACAGACTCACTCTGTCCCAGCAAGGAGAAATCATCATGCGAAGACTCTCCAAGTAACTGTGGACACACCCAGAGTGGATACCCAAGCCTGCCCCGCCAGTGACGTCCAGAGGCGCGCACAGAAAGAACCAGCCCCCAACGACCCACTGGCCCAAGACGGGGCGTCCCGCCTCCCTTCATGACACCCACCTATTTCCTCGCCCAAGGAGGAGTTGAGGATTGCGCCTGCAGACATGACCACGGCGCAGCTGCGCAGGCCGCGGGGGTGCAGCCGGCTCAGGGGCACGGCGGGCACCAGCCGCTGCCAGCCGAGCGCGGAGAAGGGCGCCTCGGTGCCGTCCAGGGTGCGCAGGCGCGCGTGGCTCCGCAGCCGGCACAGCAGCTCCGCCCTGCTCAGCGCCGCCGCCCGCCGGCCGCGGAAGCGCACGCCGTGCTTGTTGGCCGTCAGGTAAGCCTTCATCGCCTTCTGCAGGCGCGGGCTCAGCATCTTGGAGGAGACGTTGCCCTTCCAGAGCTGGTACAGCAAGGCCCTGGACATGAAGGGCCTGCTCTCATCGTCGACCTCCAACACGTGGCTCCTTCTCTGTCTCCGGTGCCTGTCCTTCACCCGCACCCTCTGGACCTGTCCGGCCGGCAGAGCCCGCTGCTTCTGGCCTGGCTCCCCGGGGGAAGAGAATCCCAGTGTCCCCTGAGTGTGGCTGTGCCACCCTGGCTGACCAGCAGCAAAAAAGTAGGCGTCGTCCTCCGCGTAGAAAGCATTCTGAGATTTTCTCTCCACCTGGGAGGAAAAAAAGTCTTCATTTTCAAAGTCATCTTGCGCCTGGGCCCATTTCTGCAGGTCCCCAGGCCCCACGTGAAAGGGGCCGGCCGGGCGGCCCGCGGGCAGCGCCGGGTCTGCGTCCATGCTTCCGGGCGAGGCGGGCTCGTGCATGGCGCCCATGATGACCCGCTGCTTGCCCTGCACGGGCAGGAGCCTCCTGGTCTCCAGGAAGGAGAAGGAGCTGGGCGCAGGCTCAGCAGGGTTGCTGTCGGTGAAGTAGATGAAAATCACCAGAAAGAAGAGCCCCCAAGCGAATATCCCGAACAGCATTCGTTGTCTCCATTGCTTCAGGTGTGGTTTCATGGCAAGTCTCTGGGGTCAGCACCTTGTGACCTAAAGCAGGTGGGAGGCAGGACGAACCTGAAAAACAGCCAGATGCTACAGTTAGCCAGTGTGGGACATCTGCTCATATGCTGCTGGAAACCTCCATCTGGAACAGTGTTTCCAGGGGGTGGGGGTGGAGGGTGGGGGGTATTAGGAGGGGCATCAGAAACTAGAATCATCTCAGAGCTTCAGCTAAATCCAGCTGTCATATTTACCCCACCCTCAGCCCTGACCTCTGCAAGGCAGGGGATCTCACCATCTCGGCTGAGTGTCTAGGAAGAGAGGAGGTGGGATGAGTGTATATTTGTGAAAACCTCACTCAGGAACATAATCTGCTTCCCCACCTTGAGAGACACTTAGCAAGGCGCCTGCTAACAAGCTCCCCCTGCATCCAACGTTACAGAATTCCAGTTTGGTAAAGCAAAGCAGGAGAGTTAAGCAGAGTTTTCCCTCTCTTATCTGCTTATCAGATGGCCCAAGGCGCAAATTGTTTCTAAGGGTTGACAACCATATCTGATTTCCTCATGTCTCCTCAGGCCTGGCTGGTTACTTGGAACATACCAGAATTGCACAGATGGCACGGACTGAAGCCATGCTCCAGGGACTGTGCATGCCAGGGTGTCTGCCGACTTCAAGAATGCCCTCCTACTTCACCCTTGCCATGAGCACTGGTGGGATAAGAGGGATGTGTGCTTAAATTTTATGTAGGGGGAGGTGAGGCGAAAGCTTGCTGATCCTAGATGAGACTCCAACAGAGAAAGGGTGACAAAAGAGGCAGAGATGAAAAGTATCAGATACAGTGGACCAATGTTACTGCTAAGTGGGTAGCACAGTGCTTAGTACTAAGGGAAATACAACATTAAGAAGAGATGCTCCTAACCTTCAAGAACTTATGCAAAGAAAGGGAAAAACATAGGTATGTTTGTGGAATAAGAATTAAGCTTGCTAGAACTTCAAACTGAGCACAAAGCCAAGCACAGGCAGATAATAAATAAACACTGGTTGAATGAATGATGTGCATTTGTGTGTGTGTGTGTGTTATGAGGAGGGGCTGTGTGTCTAGGAGTATGCATGAGTATATGCTTGGGTGATGGTGTTGGAAGAAGAATGGAGACCATTTGGGGAAGATGTAACTGGAGAGGTACATCCTTCCTGCCATGGAGAGCCTTGAGCACCTGCTGGGATGTCTGGGCCACATGCTGTATGAGAAAGAGGGAGTGACATTCTTAGAGCAAGAGAGTGACATGGTGGTCCCATGGGCTTTCAGGAGATTACTTTGTGGCAGGCAAGGCAGGGTGCCATGCAGGGAGGAAATACAGGGAAGGAGGAGGTCATTAGTATTGCAGAAACCAGTCACCAGGAAGTAGAGAGAATCTGACAGGAGGTGCTGCTAGGTGAAATCTGTGACCTCCACCCTCCTTCTCTGGCTGAGGCTGACTACTCCTAAAGCACAAAAGCATGCAGGGTATGACCATAATGCAATGGCTGGTGTCTTTACTCAAGCAGATAGTAACTGAAATCAAAATGAGTGCTCCTAGGGTCACTTGCGAAGTGGTCAACTTGGGAAGTCATACAATGTCTTTGGTGGAAAGAGATGTGCCATGGTAAGAAAACCACATTTCTTTTGTGGCTCTACAGCAGATTAAAGGTGGACACAGATTTTTTGACCTTCTACTCAGGGAGAGGTAGGGTCTATATCTCCCTCCATTAAATAAAAGTGGGGCCCTGTGACTGCTTGCACTAGTAGAATATGGTGGTGGGGACACTATGGCTGTTAGGGGTCCTAGGTCTAGCCTCTTTCACTTCCTGCCTCTTAGAATGCTCACTCTGGGGGAAGCCAGGCACCAACGAAGACATGTCCCTAAGCTTAGTCCACCATGCAGTGAGGAAGCCCAAGCTAGCCGTGTGGAAGGGCCACATGGAATGAGAGATAGCATGCAGCCTCAAGCAGCTTCAGCAATCACAATGGTGGCACCAAATGTGAGGAATGAAGAGACCATCCTGGATGCTCTGCCCTGCTAAGCTTCAGGTGACTCTATCCCCAGCCACCAACTAACTGCAACCCACAGAAGACCCTAAGGGAGAACCAGCCGAGCCCGATCAACTCATGGAACCATGAGCAATAATAATAGGTTGTTGTTCTGAAACACTGAGTTTTAAGGTGATTTGTTACATTAGATCATTGGAACAGGCTCTAATTGAAATGCCAAATAAGAAGTTCCAAAACTGCTTCCAACAATTGCAGCACCCCAGAAGGATTCTACAAAAAGCAACATTCACTTACATGTATAAGTTGTGTTTTTTAAAAAAGCGTTTGCTTTATTATGTATTCACATCAAAGCAAGGCTGTAGATTTCATATACAATCATAAATCAAACGTACATATACAGAATATGCTTCAACCAAGGCAGAATCATTGATGCCAAGAAGCGAACATAGAAGAAATAATACCAGCAGTTAACTTGCTATATGCCAGGCTATGGTTAGCACTTGTCCTGGGTTATTTCATTTGGTCTTCCCAATACCTAGTTAGGTAGGAAATATTACTATATCCACTTTCTAGATGAGGAAACTGAGGCCCAGAAAGATTAAATAACTTCCCCAAAGCAGAGATAGCAAGCAGCAGATATTATATACAAATCGATGTGTGTGATTCTCGGGCTCATACTTCTTAACACTAAATTCTGGTTCCATCTGATCACACCAACTGAAGCTATATTTTCTAAATTATACATCTCAAACTGTCGTGAAGGATCATTTTTTCCCCCAAGTCGTCACTGTCTGATATTTTCTATTTCCCTGCCTGAATATCTTGGCATTGTCCAACTGCTAGAAAAGTTTCTAAATTCTTGCTCTCCAGTTCTGTACATGCCCCATCAGGACCTGGTAATGAACAGTTTGTGGACATGCAGTCTGGCCCACACTTTGAGTAGCAACTTCTACATGATCTGTCTAACCTGTCCACTGAGGGGCCCATGCTTCAAGCTGTAATGCCCAACATGAAGGGCTCGAAGCTGTATCTGATATTTCAAGATTTCCAACAGAAATTGGAAAATTACCCTTAATAACAGTTATTCTGTTTCTGTCCCAGTGACGGGTACACTGCAATATAATTCTAACACTCACTACTAAGAGTTAGAGCAGACTCCCTAAGTTAAGGGCTATTTTCCACAGGACTGCCCTCACTTTAGATGCCAGCTGCATGTGGGGTTCCCAGGCCACCCACACTGACAGCTGTCCAGCTACCAAGCCCCAGATTCTGAGGACACACTTCAGGTTTGATAATTTGCTAGAATGACTAACAGAAGTGATTATGGTAATGATTCTATTGTAAAGGATACACATAGGGTGCTATCGGGAAAGAATGTAGTTTCCACACCCTTTCCCCTTGGAATCTGGCTGTGTCACCCTTCTGGCACATCAATGTGTTCACTAACCAGAAAGCTCCACGGAGCCCCGGCGTCCAGAGTTTTTACCAAGGTTTCGTTAGGTAAGCATGATTGATTATATCACTGGCTCTGTGACTGAACTCAATCTCCAGTCCTTCTCTTCTCCCAGGAGGTCAGGCTGACCCAGAGTTCCAACTCCATAATTTTACCTGGCTGATCTTTCTGGTGACCCAGCCCAGACTATCATTAGCATAACAAAGACAGTCCCGTCACTCAGGAAATTCTGAGGGTTTTAGGAGCTACAAGCCAGGAACCCAGGGCAAAGCCCAGATAAATTCTTTATTATTCCACACTAGGGCTGCAGTAGCTAATTTAACCCTTTGCACTCGCTTGCTTTTTTATTGTCCACTCGACATTATCCACACTCGACATCTGAGTGCAAATTAAAAAGCAGTCTTTCTGCCTCTAGCTGAGAATTATCATTACCTGCTTTCCCTGCATGGAGCACTAGCTCAGTGGACCACTAAAGAATGGGAAACAGAAGTTTCTTATTTCAGCATTTGCTCCGGAGAAAAATTTTAAAACACAGAGGCAAAGGTGAAGTGTGTGCAGAATGCAGGAAGTGAAATAACAAAAATGAAGACTTGAGCTGTGGAAAGTTCTGGCCTCAGGGATCAGGGCCAAGGGCCGATGCCCCATACTCTGGATGAACTAATGTTGCCTTAGTTTGGCGGAGTCAAGAAACTGCAGGAACTCAAGCTGAGAAGGCGAGCCTGCTAAATTTCATGGCAGGATTCAGATTATCACACATAAACTTCATTATATGAAAATGCCTAGTTCTTGGCTGGAGAGATCAGGAAGTCTTGTTTGTCACAGGAGGTGACAGAGGGGGAGGGGGAATAATGAGAAGATATCTGAGGACACAAAGAAAGAGAAGAGCCTGGCAAGGCAGAGGGGGCCATAACAGGGTGGTTGAGTGTGTCCTCTCTGCATGGCATGCTGGGAAGAGACAGGGTTTCTAAAGTCCTCTAAGCACCAAGAAAGGAGCAAGTATCCCAATGCAAGAGCAAAGACTTGTCATTAGGTAAGGCTTACTTAACGTAGCTGTAACGCACAGTAATAATAGAAAGGAGTGAGTTTGCTTCCTCGCAGCATGATTAGGCTTCGACTCTTAATAATCTAAAAGCCTTGGCTACAGCCTCTGTAGCTGCAAATCTTCTGTTGCCAATTAAGGGAACATTCTCCAAAATGACTAAGTCTCAAGGCAGTGTCAAATCCTTTGCTAGCAAAATGCTACAGAAATCGCTAGTCCCAGTCATCTGCATATTTGTAACCAAGCCAGGTTAGAGAAAGGTGGGGACGTCACCAATGTCATAGCCCTGGATTATCCTTTTCTTTAACATGACCATAGAGCCTAACAGAAAGGAAGGTTTTAGTAAGCAACAGCAACAGAAAAGACAATTTTTTTCTCTAATATAGTCCATCTGAAATATAGTGATATAGCTTAAACAAAGTCATCTGTAATACTCAGTGCACAATCATTAGCTGGTGTGATATTAATATAAATGGCATCAGGGGATATGAAAGTCCCATCAGGCAACACCTGTCCCTAGGTGCAATGGAAAAGCACTTCCTAATCACACGTGTGCTTCGTGGAGCATGGTTCAAGTGACTAGGGTTGTTGAGCTCTTGCCAGTTTTCCCCTGGGAAAAGCAATGGCAAGATTACACTCATCCCAGATGTGGTGTGACTTTGTCTTCCTTTCCATGGCGATTCTAATGGTATTACCTGGCAGGGGGAAGGTTTAAATTCCCAGTGGATGTTCTCTGCCTATTTGAACTACTTTTCTCCATTTCCAATCTTTCTCCCGCTTCTGCTTCCTTTCTAGCCAAGCCTCTAGGGAACTTCCGATTTTATCGGCAAAAATCACAAGTGCTGGAAATCATCAATTGTTTTACCCACTCAGGGCAGTCAGTGCCCACATCTTAGATACTGATTCCCAAACAAAGACACGAGTCACATTTCCTCATGGATATTCCAACTAGTACAAAAGAGTGTTTAAAATTCTCCTTCAAAGTGTTCTGAGAGAAATTACATTTTCCAAAAGGCACCATTTATCATAAGTTGTCAGATGAAATTATGAAATGTAAACACTGCCACAGAGGAACATTACAATGCAGCTTAGGGTTAATGCAGCTCACTTCTTATTTTGTTCAAGGGCAGAGAGAAGTTAATTCTAGGCCTTGCCACTTTAATGATGTCCCTCCTAAGCCCTGCGGGACAAGCTTTATGGCCAATTTTCTTGAATGGAGAGGTTTTTTTTCTTTTTCTTTTTTTTTTAACACACTTTGACTGATGAGTCTGCTACAGCTGCCAGCCAGCCAGGTTTTCTGTGGGTCTGAGAAACACTACGTCCTTTTTTGTGTTGAAGAGTTGTCTGGACTAATCTTAAGTCTAAGTATTTATTTTAATGTTGAAATAATAAAGAAGATTTAGTGTGTGAGCTACAGTGAGACACTCATGTATCTTAATAGCCTTTAGGAGTCATTTTCTTTCAGAATCGTTTTTCTAAAATTAGCTCTTGTCACATATCTGAGAAAACCGTCTGGAGGAAAGAGGAAGATACCTCCCCCAGCTGGAATTCTTTTTTTCTCTCTAAATGTGCTTATTGGCTCCTTTTACAAATGAGTTCTTTTCTTTTCTTTTTTCATTTTTTGTAAATGTAAAATAGCCTCCAGACCTTTAAAGGCAGAATGTTATGGGTGTACTCCCTAATGCATCCTTACTGGAGCCCCAGCCCATTCTTAAACTAATGTCCAGAAGAACAGAAAGAAAAAGGTCGCTGTGGCAGCAGCCTCCTGGTGGGGGCAGGGCAGTCCCCCCCCACTCCATCCCCTTTTCTGAACAGTGCACTCCAGGCAGGACTGCCAGGTCTTGGTGCAAGGGCAGTCCCCCTGCAGGCAATGTCTTGTGCTTGTGACCAGGGCTGTCTGACTCCAGAGTGGATGTGGCAATGCCACCAGGAGCCACAAAGGGCACTGCTAGGGCTGGCAGACCCAAAAGACATCACTTGGCCAAGAATAAATTTAAGACTCTGGTTAAACGGTTAATGTAAAATTTGGACCTTTGAGCAACCTGCAGTGAGGAAGCCTGCAAGCTCCTTGAAGGTGGGACCACGTTTTCTTTAGTCTTGTGTTCCTACCAAGCAAAGTGGGCTGGCAGTGGTGGAAGGTGTCCTTCGCATATTTCTGAATTAAATGAAATGAGCGCCTGGATCAATAAAAGAAGTGGGAGGATGTACTGCAGAGGGAGTGCCCACCGGGTTCTCTGCTGCTGGGGAGGGAGGCTGTGCCTGGCTCCCTGCGCTGTCAGCTTGGCGGAGGTGTTAGGGGGTCTCCAGGTGAGTGCGTGGCAGGCTGTGGTGGGGTTAGGTTTGTGTTACTAGCAGCGGTGGTGGCAGTGGTCACCAGTGGAGGATGCACCAGCAGCAGTGCTGTCAAAGGCTGCCATCGGTCAAATGCTACTTACATGCCAGGCCCTGTGCTGAGCACCATCATCTCATTTCAGTTCCTCATCTCAGTCTCATCTTGACAACAAAATCCTTAATAAACACTATTATCCTCATTAGGCATATAAAGAGACAGAGGCTCCAAGTGGTTCCGTTCTGGTATGTTGTCCCAAAGTCTTTCTTTCACTAGATCATGAAGCCAGAAAAAATTGTTGATGCTACTCGAGCACCAGCCTTACAAATGTAATGAGATTTTTTTTTCTCTCCATCTGCCCCAAAGTATCATGCCTAATGTCAGTTCAGTTCCCTAAATTTACCAGGCTGTGTAACTCCCTAAGACCCCACATTCCCCAAACATCCCTGTCTTTCTTTGCTGGAGTTAAATGATTTTACAAGTTAGGCCTCAGAATCCACCCCTGTAAGTGCCTGGCATTTGCCAGAGAGAGCTTAGTCTTGGGACACCCACCCAACAGATCTTTCCCCCTCAGAATGGGGCTGCCAACTCACTGACATTTCCAGAGAGGCTACAGGTGTTCAGGCCCGTGATTGCATGAATTGCTCTCTAGGTAGGAAGACTAAACGATGCTGACTGCTTTGTTGCTCAGTCCTAGGATTGCTCAGTGTGTCAGGAGAAAGGGGATTAAAGTAATCCCAAGGGCTTCAAAGAGGAGGGGACTGAAGTTGGAGGTTGAAGGACAGACACGTCAGTATGGAAGAGAATTGGTGACTTCATGCCAGTGGAATGCCTGAGCTTGGCTGGACAAGTGTGAGCCGCTCTTAAAAGACAATGGCATTATCCTTGTGGGTCAGATAATTCCAGCAGTATAGAATTTTTGCTTGGAGCGGGGCAGATGGGAAATAGTTTAAAAGGCAAAGATTCACATATGTGAGCCGCTTTGGCCAGCTTTCAGTTGGGGAAGGGGGAGGAGGAAGGGAATCCAGACGAATACCATTGGTTGTGTGCAGAGACAACACAAGCTGCCTGCTAGCTAGGGGTCTGCTGGCTTCCTGAAATAGCATTCATCAGCTTTGGACATGGTGGCTTGTTTGTTTTACAATAACAAGCATTCAAATATTTAGACTTCATACCGATAATGTGCCAAGGCTGGCGATCGGAGCTGTTAATTCACTTCAGCTCTGACGTCTGATAGTCAAGAAGACGGAAGGTTGCGCACCTGCCACCGGACTTGAAAAGTTTACGTGGATTCCTAAAACAGAAGTGGGCTTTGGAGTAAAAGTGTAGGTGGCTGCAGGTGGCTCCTACACAGAGGCTTCTGTACATGCAGAGGCCTCCACTTCACAGGAAAAGCAATGTAGGTTACTCCTGTCCTAGCCCAGGAGAGGCGCAGGACATCGCTGGGCTGGCAGCAGGCAGGCAGGCATGTGATGGTGACTGGTGACAGAGTGTGGCGAGTGTGGGCCACCATCCCCGGCTTACACACTGGGTGCTCTAGAGCTAGACAGGTGATATCTATGACAATGAGTCTGTTAGGAAGAGTAAAGGCAGCGTATGGTGGACCAGAAAACCCTGTAGTCAGGCGGCCTGTTCCTAACTGTGTAAGCCTCAATTTTGGATAAGCCTCAGTTTCATCAAGTGTGAATCAAAACAAGGACTAGATCATCACTGTTCTATGACATGAATAGATAAGATGGCATGCTTAACATAGTCCTGGCCCAGAGTGAGAGCATGATAAATAATATTTTTCAGTCCAAGTTTTGAAATTCCATAAAAGTGGAAAAAAGTGGCATAACTAGCATGGATTTTACTGTATGAGTACTGGCCCCATGTGCATACA
Source organism: Mirza zaza (assembly GCA_008750895.1). NCBI lineage: Eukaryota > Metazoa > Chordata > Mammalia > Primates > Cheirogaleidae > Mirza > Mirza zaza. The sequence goes on from VSMD01030732.1 coordinate 58,837, forward strand.
CTTGACAGTTTAGTAGGCACCTCACTCTTTAAATGATCCTAACTTGATGTGTGGTGTTCTGTATAGATAAACATTAGTGCCCGACTCAAGCTAATAAGCACTAAATAAGCCCTGTCTAAATAAAATCCTCTGTCTCGTGTTTCAGTCCTATAAAGTAAACCTGTCATAGACTGAATGCCTGATAATTATCTTCGAATGAGTTCACTATGTTAATCAGTTTATTATAATTTATGCTGCTATAATTCAACAAATATTTAAGTCTAATGTCAGGTTGCATGTATATCACATGGTGCCTTGTCCTTGGAGAGCTGACTTCGTTCTTGGGAAGTTAAGATTTACATTCTTGAGTAACAAAAGAGTGAGCAAAAAGGGTACTATAGATTCAATTCCAAAATCTCTCAACAGTCCAGACAATGAGACCTCTCACAAGAACCCAGAGAAGAAAGGGTACTTCCAAGTGCCCTTTCAGAAGATTTCAAAGGCCCCATGTGGCATTTGTTTCTCTCACTGGAAAGAGAGTGTTATGTGGCAAGAGCTGGATCTTAAAAAAAAAAGCTAAATGTCTTAGCTCCATCTCCATGGGTAAATTTCAAGTGTAGTGGATGAGGGGAAAATAAAGGCTACAAAAGCAAACAAACTGAACTGGGTCATTTATGTAGAATGTTTAAACACACAATATAAACTCCATCTAGTAACTACCTCTAAGGAGGGAGGACAAAGGTTTGGATAGGTGGGAGGGGAATGCTTGTGTCATTGCCAAAATATTTCCCTTCTTACAGAGAAAAAATCGGCTGTAAATATAGCAAACTAATAATATGTATTAAATCTGGGTATGAAACTCCCTTACTATATTTAGTTTCTCTATTTTACCACATATTTAAAGTACTTAATGATTTTAAACAACAACAAAAATTGTAAAAATAAAGTTGTAATAAAAGTTGCAAAAAGTTATAAAAATAAGAAAGAGAAGTCATTGTGTTGATATATATACATCTTTATTTCCAAATCCCTTGGGTAACAATTCCTGCTAATCTAGCAACACAAAATCTAACATTTTACACTGGACTCGAGATTTAGTTAAAGTTTTTTACATGATTAACAGTATCAGTCAAGAAAAGAATAACTTAACACTATAAGGCTGCGGTCCCCAATCCCCAGACTTCGGATTGGCACTGGTCCATGGCCTGTTAGGGACCAGGCCACAGAGCTCTGCCCCCCTCACCCCTGTCCTTGGAAAAACCGTCTTCCATGAAACTTAGCAACTGGGGCCACACAGCAGGAGGTGAGCAGCGGGGTGTGGGGGTGCGAAAGTGCACTGAAGGGTTTATGAAAGCCTTGAAGAGCACCAAGTTTACCGTGGGACAAGCGTTCTGGCCCTGACTCTTAGCTGTCCCTGGGAAGTTAGGCAAGTTTCTTTACCTCTTTGGACCTCGGCTTCATCTTCTGTAAAATGAAGATAATCCCAACCTCATAGAGTTGTTATAGAATAACATATGTAAGATGAGAAAATGGAAATAAGTTGTCTGTTATCATTCACATAAATAATAGGTATTTTAAAATGCCAGTTCTACTGTGTGCCTGCAGGCTGTGCTAAGTGCTTCCATGTACCATCTTGACTCCTGACTGCTGGGACGATGCAGTCCCTCCTGGCCTTCCTCTTTCCTTGTTGAGGAATGCCCCAGGAGTAACATCCTGGCCATCTTGCTCCACCCTGCAATCCTTCCCATAAAAAAGGAGTGAGTCCCCTGTCCAAAGGAGAGGCATTGATCATGACGTGAGTCTCTGGAGGCCCAAACTGTCCCTCAGTGGCTTTGTCCAAGGTCTAGACTTGGGTGTATAAGGGAAAAGGGAAGATTGGTGATACAACTTGTTCCTCATACCCAGGCCACAATCTTTGCATGGCTTTGTCACTAAAACACGTGGTAATTTAACTTCCATCTATCTGACACTCATGGTACCAACTGAGGTGCTGAGCAGTTACTATGTGAGTCTGCCTCCAGTCCTACGCCCCACCCAGAAACCACAGTCAAGCCCACTGCAGGGATGAGAAGCATGAGTTGCAGCAGCGAGGGAACTTTTAAAAGCACCCCTTGTTAACATTGGGGACAGTCAGGCAGGATGAGGACAGGGATGACATTTGCTCTCCGTAGCCCCCAATGTTGTTGAAAACAACCAAGGAAAAAGTGTATTAGAGCAAGAACGTTTTGAATTTAGATGTCTTATTAATTTGTTCAGTTTTCATGATGTTGAGGAATAGTCAATGTTTAGATTTAATAACTATGTCACAGGAATCTTGGTTAATTTCTTATTTAATAAAATAAGTATAAATGAAAAGATGATCCTGGTGGTGTACACAAAAAAGAATCACCTTGGCAGATGTAGAGGTGCCAGTGAGAATGATGGACAGGTGAACATTCCTTTGGGCAAATAAAGAGGCAGTTGTTTGCTTTGTAAGGCTATTCAGAGGCTGTGGTAGAGTAGCATCAACACTACTGAAGTTTGGGTTTAAGAATGGAACTTTTAAGACTATATTTTAAAAAAATGCCAAGTTATTAATGACCTATCACCTTGCTCCTTACAATGGGATACGTTATCCTTAGACCTCATGGGATTCAGCCAGACAGGTCTTCCTGGGCTGGTGATTTTCCCAGAAGACTTGGAGTGACAGAAACACATTCATTTTTATGTTAAAGCACATACACACTTATTTTGAAGTGAAATATAAAATCAACTTGAATGTTTAATACAAAACATGAGCCTTCGAAGAAATTTCTCGGTGTGGGGCTCTGAGCTCTGCCACTGAGCCTCCCTCTGGAGCTCTGGGTTCCCCTCTGTGCACAGAGCTGTCCCCGTGGAAAAGTGTGAGCAGTGTGACCTTCACTAGGGTGACACTCCAGAATAAGGACCCACAGCAGACTTACGGGATAACCTGAACACAGGTCGGGTGTTTGCTCTACAGTATGCTTGTCCAGGCTTCATTTTTCAAAGCCAACAAAAAGATGCCAGATTATGAAATAATTTCTGAGGTTTCTAACTCTGAGGACTAGTTTGCTCTCATAATATCTTCCAATTTCCAACAAACGCCAATCATGCCAGCCATTGTGTGACTGTTCCCATGTGAACAATAGCACAGACTTTCTTTTACATATGTGCACATGTGTAGACATGAGCACAGAACTGACGGTCCACAACGCACTCACCCATTGCTTTATTCATTCTACAGACGTTTGAATGCCTACTCTGTATTGGATTCTAGGTAGACAAGGATGAGTAAAGCAAATTAACTTCTCCCCCTATTGAGCTGATAGGGATGTGGGAAAGACAGAAATTAAGTATACAAATCTTGCAGGATACTGTGCAGTCTTAATTGATTTTTTTTTTCCATTTCCTCTTACCCCAGGACATTCCTTTATTCACAGGCATACACATGTCCCATCTCTAAAGGGTAACTGTCACAAAGGAACCAGAAGGGAGTTATGTCAATTCTTGGCTTTTAAGTTCAAAAGCTGTGTTTCAAAGGGTAGAGCAGGGAGGATGACAATTGGGAAGAATATTTGCTAAGTCGATGGGGATAAGACCACCGGAGTCTAGGAACCCCATTTCTGAGGTGTTCTACTGAGAAAGGGGAGGGAAGGAACTCAACCTAGTGTGTTTTAAGAGTTGGAGCCTGGTATTTCTTCTCCCGGGCTGACATCTCGCAATCTTCCTTTACAGCTCTGGGTGGCTTTTTAGGCATGAAGCCCCTCAGGCTTTAAGATGCTTTGCTGTCCTCCCAGATTGCTGGAATGTCCCCCAACTAGGCAGTTAACTTCTGCCCTTATTTCTGGCTCCTGCTCAGGCAGCATTCCTTCACTTCCTCTCCTCCCATGGCCTCAGAAATGGGGTTCCTAAGGTCCGGTGGTCTTATCCCCATCACTAAGTCAGTTTTCTTTTGCTCAAGGGGGGAGATAAGAATTATCTCTAGGCTGACAGAAAAGGAGAGTGGGAGTTGAGGCAGATGGATCAGATACTGGCAAGGGTCAGTACCCCTCATACTCCACCAACCCCAAACCCACTGAGGTTAATGCCAAGAGGAAGAGGACAAGAACCCTAGGCAAGTTTGGGGACGGAATGGAGAAAGGATGGTGCCACACTCTGCTCTTTGAATCTTGGATGTGACGGTGTTTGGGGAATTCCCCACCCCACGGTAAACAGTAGCACTGGGATGACTGCGTGAGGCAGAGTCTTCTGTGCCCAGCATAGCGTAGGCGAACAGCCACCTGTAGCCCCCAGTTGGGAGAATCCACAGACCCAGAGGGATTTGCAGGCACAGGCATGGGGGCGTGACAGCAGTGGGCAGCACATACTATAATGCGCACAAGGCAGGAGACCAGGTGGGAACCTAACACAGGGACAGTGCTACATACGTGTAAGTGTCAGTGGATGCCCACTGAGAACTACACAACCCCCACTGATATCATGAGGCTATCTAAGCCCCCAGGCATTACAGGGGAAACAAAGAATCCAAATCACATATGTTTACAATGTCAACTTTATTTAACCAACTAAAAGGATTGGCTGCATTGGCAGTTACATTTCCCAATACTGAGTGGAATGGGGTCTCAAAACATAGCTTAAGTTGAATTTAGATAAAGTTGCATTTCTTGAACACTCGTGGATGTAGATGAAAAATATATACCTGTTACATAAATGCAGTTATAATTGTGCTGTGTATTCTAAATACAGATGTCTCCCACATTTGTTTATAACTATACCCTCCATTTCTTCCCTGAACTGCAATCTATGTAATCACCTGCCTACGTGGTATCTCTGCTTAAATGTTTTCTAGGAATCTCACCCTTAACATCCAAACAAATCTGTTATTTTTCTGCTCATCCCTTAGTCTTCCCCACCCAGTAAAGAGCATGGCCATTCAACCACTGCCCAGCTCTAAACTTTTGTTGTTGTTCTTGACTCCTTTTTCCACTTACACCCACATGCAGTCGATACCGCCAGCACACATCCTGACAGCCCTAACTCCAAAACACATCTCTGACAGCCCCTGCCTCCTCCACCACCCCCACGTGGTCCCAGCCACCTCCCTGCATTGGTGTGAGAACTCTGGACCAGTCCCCCGCTTCCATCCTGCCTCTCTTTTGTGGCTGCTCTGCAGCAGTCGGAATGACACCTTTAAAATGGCAATTTGATATGGCAGATTCCCAGTTCTCAGCCTCCACGGCTCACCAACTCCAGACTTGTGCACATGCCCTTCCCTCGACTGGGACAATCCTCCTCTAGAAACAGGCCTGGGACAATCCTCCTCTAGAAACAGGCCTGGGACAATCCTCCTTGACTGGGACAATCCTCCTCTAGAAATAGGCCTGGGACAATCCTCCTTGACTGGGACAATCCTCCTCTAGAAACAGGATTCTCCTGGCTTTGTTGAAGTCTCAACTCAAATGCCACCTCTTCAAGAAAGGGTTTCCCTCCAGCACTTTCTCATCCCATCCTCTCTACCCCTCTTGCTTGGCTTTGTTTTGATTTTGGTACCTCTCACCACCAGACACGCTTATTTGTTTATTGCCTTTCTTCTCTGTAGTAAGCCCTAATCTGCAGGAGGGAAACCTGTCTTTGTTGTTAACCATGCCTTCTCAGAGCTTGGAACAGTGCCTGGCATGGTACAAGCCGCCCAGTCTGTCCATGAAAGAGGTCAGGAAGAAAATGAATAAGATACTGTGAGACCAAAGACTTCAGGGCATAATTCCAAAGGGGGAGCCTGGGAAGGTCTTTGGGAGGCAGTAAAGCTTAAGCTGGGAATAAATGGATGGTGAGGACTTAGGTACCTGGAGTATGGGCACACTTCAAGTGGAGGAAACAAGAGCTGCAAAGGGTGAAGTAGCTGAGAACATGTGCACCGTGGACTGAGATCTGGGTACATGCACAGCTGCACAGCAGACACACTTTACATAGGTCAGACCACTCGGTACCAGATAATCTACAAACACATCATGATATGGAAAGGCTGGCTTCTATAACATAGACTAACAACAACTTTGGAAAATATTATAATTTTAATGTCTTATCGTATCTAATGACATAAATAAAACACAATGGGTTTTAGCATCCCCATCTCAGTTCAGTAACGACCTTCCCCTGCAAAAGGTTTTGCACCAGCCACATTCAACTGGGAGATGGGAACTCAAAGGTGTGGCATCTGTGATGCATGGAATGGAAAGAGAGAAACGTGAAGATAATAACATAGCCATACCCACACAGCTTTAATGATTGCACGAAACTTCTGCTGGCTTCAGGAGGACCAAACATTTTACAGTCTAACACATTTAGGAGGCTCCGATGCCAAATGCTTGAAACCCAAATCCAAGTCCACTCTTGAAATGTCAGTGACAGAAATTAAAGGAGGAATAGAAGGTTGAGACCATAGTTGTGGCTAAATCGTCAGACTCAGAACATAAAAATTAACCAGGATGACTCAGGAAAATAGCACAACAAAAAAGAAGAAAAACACTACACTGTCTGAAAATTGCATGTCTCTGAGATGACACCATGAATCACAAGACCTGATGTATTCTGATTCCATATCTACACTGAACAAGTCATCAGTTTATCTTCCCCCCACCAGCTGACCTAGCTCTTTTCCCTTACTACCAAAACCTCTTTCTGGGCTGTGGAGAGCTTTCTCCCAATTTGTAAATAACTCATGGCATATAAACTGCCCACCTCCCCATTAATGAGAATATTCATTTATACATATATGTGCATGTGTGTGTGCATATATGTATATACACAGGCAATTGTGTGTGTATTAAGAATTTATTATATGCCCAGGTACTGTGTTGGATGGTGGAGATTAAAAAGACAATACAACACAGTCTTATCTTCCAGGATCCTAGAATTTAGGGAAAATTACTGGTAAAGTTGTCTTCATGGTACCTGTATCAGCCAAGAATATTACATTACTAAATAAAATAGATGTTCACTTATTCTTATTTCATATTTTTATGTAAATATACAAATGGTATTACAATAAGAGTATCTGCATCTAATTTCCATGCTGAGTAAATGACAGTTTTATAGCAGAAAAGAAAGCACTTATCCAACATTTATTCACTCAACAAACGTCTCTTATAAGCCACACAGTCAGACATAAAATTATTAGTGATCGCTGTGTATATGACATGCAGCTTAAATGAAATGCTAATGCCCCTGCACCAGAGTCATAAAGCAGCACCGATCTTTATGTTGCCTCTCGCTCCAGCGTGCATTTGCTCATTTTATTTCTGCTCTTGGCAAGATTTAAATAAAGGCTTTTTTTTTTCTTTGCTCTACAAATGTTTGCTGCAGCTATATTACACTGACTTAACACAGCATTAACTACAGTACGAATACATACTCCCTAGATTGCTTTTTGAGAAAGGAAAATGTTTATGATCTCTATCACAGAAACACTGAATTCATCAGCCTAAAATTTATTTAAAATGTCAGATGAGTTTGATAAAAATCTATATCTGGAATTCATTTCTGAACAGTGTAGGGTTATTACTTTGACTGCAGAGAAAAAAATATATACCCTAAAAAATGTCCTGGCTCTCTCAGAATGTAAAGTTCAAGTTAAGCCATGTATGGCTACTGTGGGTTTATGCTGCAGTATGTGCTTTAAAAAAAAAGAGCATTTCCAGCTTGGTTGCCCATCTCATTTCAGTAAAATTTTTAGTCCCAATTCTGCAATAAAACAAAATATCAGTTCTAAGTGAAAACAACTGAGAAGCATGGGTTGAGAGGAATATAATTTTATTATGCTTTCTTTTATGACCTAGGCACTAAACTGAAGCAGGGCATAGAAGAAACATTTCTAGACAGAGATAGGACAGAGCGGCCAAGAAAAGTGACTAAATGCTGGAGAAAATCATTGAGCTATTTTAAATCTAATTAATTTGATGAAATATGTTTCTATGTTTCCCAATCCCAAAATAAATGAATACAATAATAGAATCATGAGTTCATAGCTTACAATGTAATTTTCACTTTTGTCTTAGGAAAGCCAAAGAACACAGTAACAGTGGAGATATTTTCTCCCTCCACCGTGGAGAACCAGAAGCCTGCCATCATGTGTGTCAGAGCTGGGGCAGACTTTTACAGGGATTCCAACTTTCTCTCTTTACAAATGAGGAGCCCAGGGTTTGGAGATATGAAGCAAGTTACCTGTGGTTACAAAGCTAGCTGGAGGCAGGCACAAAATGAGAATACGGGTTGTCTGGCTCACACTCACTCTCTTGTTCTCTCTGCCTTGTTTTTCTGTTACTAAGTGATGGAAAGGCACTGAAATACAACGTACAGAAATCTATTCTATTCACAATATGCTTCTTGTCACCTAATGATACTGAATTGATCGAATCATGGATTTTACTGCTTGAATATTTTGAAGTTCTGTAGCTAAACAGAACGCTGCAGAAATTGAGACTCGAGAAACTCAAGAATAAAATTAGTGCATTGTCAAGTTTGTAGAATCATTCCAGTAGCATTCAAAATACGTTGGGGAGCACAGATGGTCCCCTGGCTAATTGCAGAGTTTCTAAGGCTGGTTCCAGAGCCATGAGGTGGCATCCTCACAACATGTGGCTGTAGCCACTATGGGGCACTGTGCACCCAAGGAAAATACACTGGCAAAACACTCAAAAGTCTGGGTCTGCCAGTTGCTAGAGGCAGGACCTGGAGACAATTAACCTGTGCCATCCTCAGTGTTCGCAACTGTAAAATAAGAAGTGTAATTAACTGCTCTGAACATCTCACCGGGTAATGTTGGGGATCAATAGAGACTGGGTATAAAAGTGATATGGAGCTTGGAAGAGATATTATTATCATCATTGTGCATGCCCCTTTCTCTTATTTGGGCAGACAGTATGGAAGCCATAGAACAATAATACTTCTCAAAGTGTGGTGCCTAGTACTTCCTTAGAATCTCTAAGGATGTGTGTTTAAAATGCAACTTCCTGGGTTTTACCCCAGACTTAATGAACCAAAATCTAAGCGGGGTGGTCCATGAGCCTGCCTCCCCCTCACGTTGCATGCCCTTAGAATGGCTGCAGTCCAATGCCAGAGAAGACCAGGAAAAATGGGCGACTGCATCCTGTGTGTGCCTCCCTCCGGGGATGGTCTGGCACCTGGACAGACGTTCCCACAGAAACAATGTTAAACACACTGCTTGGAATCACTAAACTCCCCACAGATGCCCGTGCGACCACAGTTGTATAATTCCCATTCCGCCACCAAAACCAACCTCACTCCCCACAACACTGTAAACCCTGGAGACCACAGGCAACGCCAGACATGCCCACATGCCTTTGCCAGGGCTGTTTTCTAAAGCTTCTCTGGCGGCCCTCAGTCTCTTTCTGTGCTCTCGTGGCACTTCCTACAGAATCAGTCCTCCCTGGGCAGAACCTTTAAATGACCAGTGGTTGGCCCATTTTACTTGCAATGTTTGATGTAAAAACGAATGAATGAAAGAAGGAATATAGTATTAATTATACTTATAAAAATCAGACCACAGCATTTAACACTATTCCCTTTACAAAATGTATTCACATTTCCATTTGAGAAATCAAAGATAACAAGCATTTGAGTCACAAATATCTGGATTTAAATATATTTCCAACGTAAGTTTTTTTTCATTTATTAGCTGTATCAACTTGGGCAAGTTATTAAGCCACAGATCAGTTTTTTCAACTGCAAGATTGAGGTGATATCACAGAGACTTTAATTGGGCTCTATATGAAAGGCAATTAATGTATTGCCAGGCACAGATGCTCAAAAAATATTTATTTCCTTCTTCTCCTTTTGCCTTTTCACACTCTCTAATGGCTTCTATAATGGTCTGCAATAGCCACAGCTTGTAACGAATCTTCCAAAAGGAACTTCTGCACTAAATCGCACCCTGTCGTGCACAGATAAATGTTTTACAATGGTCTCTCAGGGAGATGGAGGGAAGAAAGAGCCCCGATGGTTGGCGTTTGCTTTTTCCAGGGTGTAAATACCTCCACCACAGCCAATTTCAAACTACTCATAGGATAGTACTCAACAGGATTGGGAAAAGATCTGCAAAAGCTCGTCATTGTATACAGTATTTCCACCATACAAATACGAGGAGAGTAAATAACTTCAAAAGCACAGATAATAATAAAATGAAGTAAAATAATTAGGAAGTGATGAGTGTTGAGTATTTACTATCTGTGTTTTCAATTGGCTATTTAATAATTGGCTCACGAAATTCCTGAAAATCTATGGGCCAGATCCAGCACACCACTGTGTCTCACCCTATCAAGAAAACTCTGACCTTATGGGAGAATTAACTCCAGGCACTTCAGCCTAGCTAGAGTGCTTTATTTATGCAGGACTCTTGAAACAGATTCAGACAGTACATGCTTGGAGTTTCTACAGGGGTGACGTGGCTACAAAACAGTATGTGTCTGAATAGTCCTGATATATTGTACATGTGCATTAGTTCTTTCAGGCAAAAGCCCCATCTGTAGAGAAAGAAAGCTGTATGGTGCTTAACATACCGTGTGTACCCAGGCAATAGGAACGGTGACAGAAAAACTCATTGTACCTCTTCTCTCCATCACATCCTCTTATATACATTTATTTTTACCTTAACTTTTACCTAGGTCCATCCTCATTGTAAGATACTATGCCATGATGTGACAGTTTTTTTAGCATCCATGTCAGACATGTGACACTCTCACTTTAGACTTAAAGAAACTAAGGTACAGAGGAGGAAAGAAAGTTGCCCACAGTTAGGCCTTACATTTGTACAAATCAGCATTGCTCTTCGAAGCCTTTAAGGCACTATATTTTGTTTGCTTATTCATTTGTACAGACACCGAGTCATTTCAAAAGAGACAATAAAGTACGTTTGTGACTTACAAAATTTTGTTTGCAGCCTGCTCAGTGCAGAAGTGACATTTAATGACTCTGACTTGCATTTGCATTACCACAATAGAGCCATCATGTTTGAAGACTTGCTCAGTAGTAGAAGTGGCAGAAATTAACTTTTATTAAAGGCTTATAATGTACCAAGGGTGATACCACGTAAACAATAAATATGGCTTCATTTAAACAGAAGAACAACCTATGAATTAGGTAATATTATGGCTTTAATTTTATGATGAGGCAATGGAGGCTCCTTGAGGTTAAGAACTCGTTAGACTAGGGGCGGCTCTCTGGGCACGTGACCCACACTCAAAAGGGCAGTCACATAAGGTCCCACACTCAAAAGGGCCACACTTGTTTTCATGCTCTCCCATCACTGGCTTGAAGTTCTCAGTAATTCTGTCTTTGACCTTGTGCTCTGTAAGTGAAGTCAGAGGAGAGAGAAGGAAATATGAAGCACACACATGGGCAATCTGTGTGTGTCAGGCAGTGTCCATGTTCCTTGCTGCCTGTTCACATACAACATTGGAATGTCCCATGGGTGCAGGAGTCTAATGAGGCCATGATGCATGCGAGCTTTGCAAGACTCAAAACGAGGTCAAGGTGAACATGGCACCTCTATGACAAGCACAGGACCCAGCAGGCCTGAGAGGTCACGCTTTCTGCTAGAACCAGAACGGGCTTCAAAAGCAAAGCAAAAAGAAGGCATTTGTGCTCCAAGAAACACATCAGCCAAGAACCGCTTAATGTCCTTTCTCATTCTCTGTAGTAGCCAATCACTTGTGCTCGAAATGACAACACAGAGAGCCCTGCCTTACTCATCAGTAAGCGGAAGGTAGACTGTGTTGGTAGAACTGCTGGTATCAAGAAGAGAAAAGTAGCGGAGTTAGTTTTCAACAGTGTTTCCATTGTTCTCGTCATAAAGAAATACATAGGCAGGTGCCAACTACGAAATACAAATTGTGTCATTTCAGTGATGATGCAAATGACTTAAATGGTCTTATATTTGCATATAAAATTGGCATTGCACAAGTTAAAGACAAACAGAAAAATTCATGCTAATAATTAAAATTCTAAGTTTTCATTACTTAGAGCGTTGAAAACACCGTGACAAATCAAGAGAGAAGGGAAGGGAGACAAGGAAGGAGTGAGAAAGGAAGGAGGCAAAACACTTTTCATACCTTTAAGGGCAATTTCTTCCTGCTTTTTGAACAAATGGCACCACATTTTAATTTCACACGGGGTCCCACAACCATCCCCAGTTGTCGCATCACTTGGCAGTGGCAGCCAGTATCTGAACACCCACGTTGACTCCGAAGCTCCCTTGACACCTCCCATTTAAAGCAACAGGGCTCTTCGGTTTCAGAAAATGTGTGTCATTATTCCACTGATGGCTATTGGGACATCTGACAGTTAATTGTTTATTCTCTTTCCCTTTTCTTGTTGATTTTTCCCCCCTTCTCTGAATCATTTAAGCTGCACTTTCTCCATTCATTGAAGAAGTATTCACTCTGTGCCAGGAACATTTAACTCTGTTACCCGACAGTGTATCAGCAAAGCCTAAAATTTTAGAGACAAAAAGGGCTAAGATATTTCTAAGAAGCTTTAAAAAAACCCGAAAAGATGACAAGTTTTATGTAACTTCAAAGTCTTTCTGTTTTTTTACCCTAATACTTAATTACCTGTCTAACCAGAGGCTACACTTCATGGCAGGCCTAACCTTGCAGTGCACCAGTCAGGAAGAAGCAAGGCCCAGAGTGAGCCCCGGCTGCTAAGCAGACATACGGTTTCAAAGAGGGTTTGTTCCACGGAACACCAAACGTGGCCTAGAAGCAGCAGATTAAAATTCTGTGTGCTTGTGTCCCACCAAGGACTGAAAGTCAGGGAATTTCCATCCAAGACCTTTCTGTTCTTTCTTCCTGAAGCCCCCTAAAAACCGCTATCTGGATTGTAAGTTAAATCAACCGCAGTCACTTCAAAGAATAAGGTATTATTATATAAAAAGGTGATTCTGGTATCTCTGGTCAGCCATCTTTATTCTTCACAGTCAAGAAAATAATCAACAGAGCAAACAGACAACCTACAGAATGGGAAAAATTATTCGCAAGCTATACATCCAATAAAGAGCTAATAACCAGAATCTACAAAGAACGCAAACAAATCAAGGAAACATCAAACAACCTCGCTAAAGAGTGGGCAAAAGACAGGAACAGAAGCTTTTCAAAAGAAGATAGACTAATGGCCAATGACACATGAAAAAATGCTCTATGTCACTTATCATCAAGAGAAATGCAAATAAAACCCACAATGAGACATCACCCCTAACCCCAGTGAGAATGGCCTTTATTAAAAAGTCCCAAAACAACAGATGCTGGCATGGATGTGGAGAGAAAGGAACACTTATATACTGTTGGTGGGACTGCAAACTAGTATAACCCCTATGGGAAATAGTAGAGAGACTCCTCAAGGATCTAAAAGTAGACCTACCATTTGATCCAGCAATTCCACTACTTGGTATTTACCCAAAGGGGAAAAAATCATTTTATCAAAAAGACACTTGCACTAGAATGTTTATTGCAACACAACTCACAACTGCAAAGATGTGAAATCAACCCAAGTGGTCATCAATTCAAGGAGTGGATTAATAAAATGTGGTGTATGTACACCATGGAGTACTATTCAGCCATAAAATATGCATTAATACCTTTTGCAACAATCTGGATGGTGCTGAAGACCATCATCCTAAGTTAAGTATCACAAGAATGGAAAAAACAAACACCACATATACTCACTATTAAATTAGAACTAACCAATCAGCACTCATGTGAACAGATGGAAGTAAAATTCAACAGAAATTATGCAGGTGGGGGGAGGGGAGGGAGGATGAGTGAAATCATAGCTAACAGGTACAATGTACACTGTTTGGGTGATGGGCACACTTACAACTTTGACTCAAGCAGTACAAAAGCAATCCATGTAACTGAATCATTTATACCCCCGTAATATTGTGAAATAATAATAAAAAAACGTGATGCAAGAGCAAAACAAACAGCCAAAACACCTATGTCACTTTTACCAGGCCCGCTTAAGCAAGAGCCAAAAAAAATATCACTAGACATGCAGCCAATTCCATTTCCTTTGACTCTTCTATTGTGTTCTTATAAGAATAGCAACAAATGCTGCCCTTGAGCCCAATACAGGTGTTCTGGCTGGCACTTAAAAATATCATTTGTCGAAAAGAACCAGATTAGTTACTCTCATGTTACAGAGGAAGAAACTGAAGCCTAGAATATGGTTAATTTTTTTGTGTTTTATTCAAACAAATAGAAGGGGGAAAAAAAAAAACAAAGAAAAGAAAAAGAACAAATCACACAAATCTCCCAAGGTGGAGGCCCCAGGATCTGGGACTAAGTCTGTTGACTCCAAAGCTCTGTCCTTCCTCACAGGCCGCCGCTACTGTTTACAAAGTGCTTTCACATCCTGCGAAGCTCAGTGCCACACGGATTTCAGATTAAATGTCAAATTCTGACCTCAGTTATACTGAAAATAAACTTTTCATAGGTCATAAATTTTTAGAACCGGCCATAATAAACTAAGTATCTGTGTACAAGTCCCAAAGCAAAGATAACCGCCCTCGAAGCCCCCAGCAGGGCTTCAGTGATGCCTTCTGACTGACATATCAGAGACAGAGACGAAGAGGAAATAGAAAGGGAGACCAGAAATTGAAGTAATCGAGGAGAGACTCCTATATGGCAAAACTGTCATAAATCTGGCATCTGCTTAGACTTTGGGGGCTTAAGAGACAATTATAATAAGCCCACTTGTTTCTCTTCTTAGGAAGGAAATTTCTAACCTTAGAATGTGCCGTTCTTCCCTAAATTTCTGGTCCCACATGTGTGAATTGTGGCGGGAGAGCATGAATCAGGGAGTGCAATGCAGAAACCACACTTATTAAATGCATTATTCATTGAAGGAGTGTCATTATATGCTGCAGCAAGTTGACGGTAAGGTACAAAGTAGACCGGTGGCAAGCCACTGCTTGATTGTAACAAACCGACATCTACCATGAAAGAAGTTCCTTTTATTCGACAAGTATCTATTAAAGGAATTTGCTAGCCACTGGGGATACACAGGCAAACTAGATGAACTCTCATATATTAACAGTAGGGGCAGGGTTGGAGGGGACTTGGGGGTGTATATCCCCCAGAATATCCCACAAGTACAAGACACAGACCCCAGGAGAGGAAGGCCTGGGAGGGGGCTGCGGGCTCATCAGAACCCTCCATCTGGAGGGCAAGGGCACCTTCCAAACAGGTGCAACCAAGGGAAAAGGGGGCCCAGACTTCTGGCAGCTTTCTTGTGCACAAAGCTTGGCCTTTTGTACTCAGATATCCTGAGAAAAACCAAACTAGGACCACTGTGTTAATTTCCTGTAGCAAACAAAACAATCTGCTCTCATCCTTTCATCTTGTTCCCCAGGAGCCCCCAAATAACAACTGCCCTTTGCACTCAGTGATAACTGCTCCTGTCCTAGGAAGCCTGTGCCATGGAGATGGGGTGGAGGGGACCACACCCCCTTCCCCGCTTCTCTCCTCCTTGTGCCCAGGTCTTCCAGTCAGGGAGGGGACGGGCTGACAGTTTCAAACTGCAAACGCCCCCTCCAGCTGCTTGGGCTTTCAGGGCAGGAGTGGGCCCTTCAAAGCTGTCAGTCAGACCTTCCAGGACATGAAAGAACCCTGTGGAGGGAAGAAAGGATTTGTTTGTTTCTTAGCTCTGCTCATTAACTTGACTGATAGGGACATGCACACTCGGCTATGCAGGGATCCAAGGCTAAAGTTTAAGCTGGGCCAGCTCCACAAGGACCCCTGCTGCCGCTTTTTCCCACACCTGCCCAGGTGGCCAGGTCTCCCATGTCCTCTCTGCACTTCACTCCTTCAGGACAGATAGCAGGACTGAACAGAGGGCCCTGCCCAGGAGGCACCTGCTGTTTGAACCTGGGTGTGAGCTAACCCTTTATTTATCAGTGGAGGCTGGTACAGCCACTTTCTATTTTTGGTGTGGCTGACCAGCA
>VSMD01030734.1:0-11821 GCA_008750895.1 Mirza zaza
AAAAAAAAAAAAAAAAAGAAAGAAAATGTGTGAAGGGATAAGAGGATATATGGGAACTCTGTACTTTCCACCTAATTTTTCTGTAAACTTGGTAACTGCTCTAAAAACTATCAGTTAAAAATTTTTCCCTACCCTAAGTTATATATTTAAAGTAGTTTCTATTTTCCTGGATAATCCATAAATATTTGCAGTTGGCCAATTATTTTTACTGATTTTCTCACGTGAAACACTTTCACTCCTTTAAAAAATGTCATTTTGTCACTAACAGTCAAATTTGTTCAAGTGTCTTCTCTCATTAATATGTAAAATATAAAAAAAAATCTCTTATAGACATTGGCCTAGGCAAAGAATTTATGAAGAAGACGCCAAAAGCAATCACAGCAACAACAAAAATAAATAAATGGGACCTGATCAAATTAAAAAGCTTCTGCACAGCCAAGGAACTATCACGAGAGCAAACAGACAACCTACAGAATAGGAGAAAATATTTGCATGCTATACATCTGATAATGGGCTAACAATTGGAATCTCTATAGAACACAGAAAAATTAGTAAGAAAGAAAATCCAACAACCCCATTAAAAAGTGGGCAAAATGAGTGCAATGCACACCACCTGGAGGATGGACACTCTTGAAGCTCTGACACAGCAGGGTGAGGGGGAGGGATGGCAAGGGCAATATATGTAACCTTAACAATATTTGTACCCCCATAATATGATGAGATAAAAAGAGGGAAAAAAAGTGGGCAAAGGACATAACCAGAAATTTTTCAAAAGAAGATAGATTAATGGCCAAAAAACATATGAAAAAATGCTCAACATCTCTAATCATCAGGGAAATGCAATTCAAAATCACAATGAGATATCACTTAATTCCAATGAGAATGGCCTTTATTAACAAGTCCCAAAACAATAAATATTGGCGTGGATGTGGAGAGATAGGAACACTCCTACATTGCTAGTGGGACTGCAACCTAATTCAACCTCTGTGGAAAGAAATATGGAGATACTTGAAAGAGATACAAGTACATCTATCATTTGATCCAGCAATCCCCTTACTTGGCATCTACCCAAAAGAACAAAAGACATTCTATAAAGAAGGCATCTGTGCTTGAATGTTTATAGCAGCACAATTGACAATTGCAAAGATGTGGAATCAACCCAAGTGCCCATCAATCCATGAGTGGGTTAATAAAATATATAATATATATTAATATTAATAATTAATAATTAATACTAATAATATATATCATGGAATACTATTCAGCTACAAGAAACAATGGTGATCTAGCACTTCTTGTGTTATCCTGGATAGAGCTAGAGCCCATTCTACTAAGTCGAGCATCCCAGGAATGGAAAAATAAGCACCACTTGTACTCACCATCAAATTGATTTTAACTGATCAACACCTAAGTGCACATATAGAAATAACATTCATTGGGTGTTGGGCCAATCAGAGGGGGGAGAAGGGGATGGGTAAATTCACACTTAATGGGTGCCGTCTGCACTGTCTGGGGTTGAGTATGCTTGTAGCTCTGACCCGGTGGTTCAAGGGAATATATATAATCTCAATGTTTTGACCCCTATAATATTTCAAAGTAAATATATATATATATATATATATATATATATATGTAAAATATAACACAGCAAAATACCCCATGGATCTGAAAACTTGCTTTAAATAATTCTCTTATTTCTGCCCTTAATATTTTTTGCACCCCTTAGTGTTTGTATGCATAAACACACAACAACACAATATACACATATATTTATATATTCAAAATATTATAGAGCATTCAAACAGATATATTCAACTTGTAAAAAAATAAGAGAGCACTACACATAAAGCTCTCTTAGCACAATTGTTTGAAACACCCCAAGCAGTACTCAAAGCGATGTTTATTGCATTAAATAGATTTATTAGATAAAATGTTTAAAATATCCAAACAATTCAAGAAGCTGTAGAATGAATATCATATTAAACACAAAGCAGTAGAAGGTAGAAAATAATGCAGATAAATGCAAAGGTGATGAATTAGAAAATAGTAGAGGCAACTAATAAAATTCAGTTCTTTGAAAGGATTTATATAGCAATTTACATAAGTATTATTGATCACAAGTGAAAGAAGCAGAGATAAATGATATTTATAAATAAAATTGTACAAAACTTAGGTGCAGAAGAGATTTAACACTAATAAGGGAACACTATCAATAAGTATTATTAATATCTCAAGATAACAAATGGTGAACAAGGAAAAGATTCTATCTAAAGAATTTCAGGTTATATAAACTCAAAGGAATTTTAGAATCAGGGAATTATAATCCTGCAGCCACTAATGGATTGATGAATAAAAGTGATGGCTTTGAGCATTAGCACAAAGGAGACCACAGACATTATTTATTTTCATGTGAAAAGCGCCGTGTCACCGCTGGCGTACACCCACCAATAAACAAAAATAAATAAACCTTAATCTAATAAAGATTCTACTTATAAAATTGGATAATTGTTAATGATGAATGTTAGGTAATTGGGTTCATTATTCCGTTCTCTGTATTATTGTATATATTTGAGAATTTCTGTGATAAAAAGATTTTATTGTAAATATCACACCTTTAAATGTGAAAACCTAAGTAAAATGGAGCAATTTTTAGTAAAAACTAAATGACTAAAAATGTTCATAAAGAAATAAAAATCTTCAAATGCACAATACAAACCAAAATAGCCCAAGGCACCATCAAAATCTTCCAAGACCAGCCAGGCTTGGAGGCCTATTACTCCAAATGATGAAGAAAAACCTAAGTCCCATCTCATGTAAACTCTTCCAAACCATGTATAAAGATTGGTAATTATTCAACCATTTTAACAGGAGAATTTCCTTGATACATAGACCAGATGAGGATGCCCTAATAAAGTACCATTTGAGACAAGCTCACTCACATAGAGACAAAAATATCCTAAATAAATTCACAGGCTGTCTAATAAAGCAGGGAATTAGTGAAGAAATAGGCTGTGTCCAAGGAATGTAAAGATGATATCACAGAAAACAGCATCAAGTGGAAATCACTAGTTTATAAAAAAAAGGTGAAAAAACGTGATCATGTGCAGAGGTAAAGAAAAAGCCTTAAAAAAATCCTTCGGCACAAATCCATGATAATATCTTTTAGTAAACGTAGATTAGGAGAAAATTTCCATTTTGTAAAATCTGTAATCAACCTAGTAAATGTGAAACATTACAAATATATTTAATAAAGCCCAGAAGAAAACACAGCTTTATAACATCAATTCTATGTTGTTGACAACTGGATGAAAACACAGAGCTAGTCCACAACTACGATAAAAGTAACAAAGTAAATTAGAGGTAAGAATAATGAAAAAATAGTGGTAACAATATGATCTCTTAATTTAAAAACAAAACAAAACAAAATAATTGGTGCAGAAAATATTTACATGTATGAGGAAATTAAGGAAACTAATGCACAAAGATCACTCTGGGAATGTCAGGAGGCTAGTCACACAAAATCCAAAACTGATTAGAAAATGTAATGGAAAATATACCTTTCAGAACAGCAATGATAGCCAAAATATACCTAAAAGAAAACAAAATGGAAATGTACAAGTTCTTAGTGGAGACAAATATTAAAACGTAATGAAACATTTATGAAAAAGAAGTCTCCAATGGAGCAGGTCATTATATATATTTACTAAGACAGAGAATATTGCAAAGATGTCAATTCTCTTTAAAACTTTACATATTTTTTGCCTTACTCAAATCTGGGAAGACGACAACAAAACTTGGGCTGCCACTTCCCACAGCCAGAATCAACCATGGAACAATCAAAATAAAAAAATAAAAATAAAAATAGTATTAGCAACAACAGAAAAAGAAGAAAGATGTGACCCCCAAGAGACAGTAAGTCTATATTGAACTAGAATTTGTGCGTGGACAGGTGGGTGTGTGTTCTGAAATGGAGACAAGTCTGTAGCTTGCAATAGAGGAAGATGACAGAATCTGCTGGAAGAAGAGTTTTAAAGATTGGCCGTTGTTTCTTATATTGAACCTTGGGACAACTCATTTTTTTACTGCTTCACTGAAGGAATCAGAGGCAGGAACTCAGACCCCATGGGCCAGTACCATGGGTAATAGTAGGACAACAAAAACTTTCCATTGGTTCAGGAAGTGAGAGTCCAGTCGTTATGCTAATAACCACCTAAAACCTCTTTGGTGGATGAGGACTGACCTTTACATTATTATTACATTAATATAGAAATATGAAGAATGAAATAAATTAGAATAGCAAGCATCGCATTGAGTCACACATAATAAGGGTAGAAATTCATTATTGAAAGTTTTTAATACAGACACTGATGTCAGCCAAGAGAGGCCTCAGACATAGCTGTCAGGCTAAGGATTCCCCTCTCTTTCTCCTCAGCGATTTCACAGGCCATAGTTGGAGGAAGGGGATGGATACATATCAGAAAAGGTAGAAAACCCTGACCATTCCAATAGTCAACTTGAAGACCCTGAGTGAGGACTGAGGAGCTCCATACCTTAGAAGAGACAGAACTGCCCTGAGTTTCTCCTCCTTCCCCCATCTGGTAACATGACATACCTGAAGCAGCCATGTCTGGGGCGCCTGGGCAGTAGTACAAAGATGAGGTGTACGTGTATTTCACATCCGGTGTCTTAGGGAGTTAAGGACTCTGGTCTCAGGAGTCGGCCTCAAGTGAGTAGAGGGGAGGTGGCCCACAACCTGTAAAGAGTCAACATTAGACACTGAGTGAGGACTGATGGCTCCATCCATTCCGGAAGAGGAGGAGCCACAGAGCTCCACCTCGTTAGGACTATATCGATGTTCCCTGTTGCTCGGTTCCCAGTGTCAAGAGTGAGTACTGGTCCCGAGTTGAGCCAATGACCAAGTGATCACAAATACAAAGCAATCCCACACGAACGGTTTATTGCAGAAGAGAAAGAAACTATACAAAGTGGAAGTAAAGAAGGAAGCTACCCAAAATGAAGATACGTTTCAGGGAGAGGAATGGGTCAGTCTCCAGAGTGGAGAATGACGTTGCGGAACCCCAGGCGGTTTCATTTCATTGGCCTGGTCCAGGGGAGGGCTTGCAGGAGGTGTAGGATAGCACCAAATGATTATCGGGTGTTCTGGGTTTCCTACAGTCCCTGCCTTTGATTGGTTCCCCCCGTCGTACCTCTTCTCTGTCCCTAGGAACCACCCTGCTGACCTACCCCAACACCTGCAGACTGGATCCTTACCTAACAACCTATACTGCCCACAACGTACCTTCAGCAGCCATGGGGGGCTGGGCCAGGCAGCAGTGGCCAGATGAGGAGTACCTGCACTTTGTATCAGGAGTCCCAGGCAGTCGAGGTCTTTAGTATCAGAGGCTGGTTTCAAATACATAGACAAAAGCTGACCCAGCAACTCTGAAGAGGGAAGATAAGACAGTGAGTGAGGACTGATAGTATCATCCATTCCAGAGAAGTGGGAGCTCCACCCCTACTGCCAGTTGGGAAGGTCCCAGGCGTGTCTGCTGGGCTCAGGCTCCCACTACCTTTCTGCTCTAGACTTTCAGGTACACAAGGTCCTTGGTCTGAGGCCTGGGGACTCAAGAACCAAGGAAAGGGCTTGCTGTGAGAGCCCGGGAAGCGCCCGTCCCCCAGCACACAGCTGGACACACACAGCCCCGCCCCTGCTGTTATGACGCCTGGGAGGGGGCGTGGCCGGAAGTGATGGGCCCTGACTTCCTCCTCCTCTAGGCTGAGGACAGTGAGGACTGAGGCCTTGGTCCGTGAGGCGAGGCCTCTGGTCAGCAGAGGGAGGCGTACAAGGTCTTCTCAGCTGCCCTGGTGGGTTTCCTGAGTGAGAAAGGCGAGACATTCACCTGAAACTGTAACGGCCCCGCGTGAGAGAGTAGGCCACACATGGCCCTGCCCCACCCGCCCCTGCCCGTGGCCCGGGAATCCCCAGTAGGCCCAACGTCCATTCCTTTTGACGCGCGCGGTCTCAGTGAGCGAACCAAGGCTTTGGTTTCAATCCGGTGGGCTCAGGTCAGCAGAGGGAGAGTCCCCGACACTACAGGTCAAGGAGAGGACCCTCCTAAAGACTGAGGGGATTCCAAGGCCCAGAACTGGGGCCGCACAGAGGTCCGCCCTTACATAGTCTGAAGGGCCCGCAGGTCTAAACACTGAGGTGCTCCGTCATCTTGTGCTCCGGAGGGTCAGGGGTGGGGGCCTGTCCCAACGGGTGGCGGCTGGTCAGCAGAGGACGATTTCCAGGTCAGGAGAAGAGTCTGGCTGATAACTGTGATCCTTGTGGGGGACCAGCCTGCCTATAAAAGGAACACTCAACCATCTCCCCTATCGTCAGTCCTGGGACACCCAGGTGCCCCGTGACTGAAGTGGTAGGCTGAAACGCTCCTTCATTTCCTCCTCTTTCGTAAGATGGAAGGTTGTGGTGTCAACCTGAGAGCAACAGAGGGAATTGGGGGTCCAGGTCGTTACAACAATTGATATGTTGATCCTGGATGTAAACTGAGAGGACGTCCACACCTGACGAGGGAGGGGGGACATTCCAGCCCCTCCTGTCGCACAATTAAGCCCCTAACTAGGCTGTCATGTAGTGGCCTAAGAACCAATTTTACTTCCTCCACAGTGTTCCAAGGGGAAAGACTGACCGGGAGAACAGGAGCCCTGTGGGATCCCTGAGCAGTGCTAAGGCTCTCACAGAAACCTGCAGATGTGACCCTGGTTAAAGCCAAAGTGGTCTCTCCCTGCTGAAGGGGCTCACAGGATGTCATTTTTCTCCACCTAGGTCTCGCGTTGCTGGCCTCCCTGTCCACACTCTGTCCTGTTGTCCCTGATCACAGCCACCATGCCTCGGGGTCAAAAGAGTAAGCTCCGTGCTCGCGAGAAACGCCAGCAGAAGCGTGGTCAATCCCAGGATCCCAAGGGTCCTCAGGCCACTGCAGAAAAGGAAGAAGGCCCCTCTTCTTCTCCCCCCACTTCTTGTTCTTCTCCTGTTTCTAGGGGTGGCCCCCCAAGCTCCCCTGCTGCCTTCATTCCCCAGGAGTCTCAGGGAGCTCCATCCTCTAGCTCTCCTGATGCAAGTGTGGCCTGTGCAATGCCTGATGAAGATGCCAAGAGTCAAGCTGAGGAAAGACCAAGCCCCTCCCAGGCAGCATCCTCCACTCAGAGCTCACAGAGAGATCCTCTCACCAGAAAGGCGAGTATGCTGGTGCAGTTCCTGCTGGAGAAGTATAAAAAGAAGGAGCCCATTCTGAAGGCAGACATGTTGAAGGTTGTCAACAGAAAATACAAGGAACACTTCCCTGAGATCCTAAAGAGAGCCAGTGACCGCATGGAGCTGGTTTATGGCCTTGAGTTGAAGATTGTCAAACCCAGCGATGAGTCCTACAGCCTTGTCAGCAAGCTGGCCCTCTCCAGAGGGGGGTGTCTGAGTGGTGATGGGGGATTGCCTAAGTCAGGTCTCCTCATGTCCCTCCTGGGTGTCATCTTCATGAAAGGCAACCGTGCCACTGAGGAGGAGGTCTGGGAATTCCTGAATGCATTGGGGGTATATGCTGGGAGGAGGCACTTAATCTTTGGGGAGCCCCGGAAGTTCATCACCAAAGATTTGGTGCAGGAAAATTACCTGGAATACCGCCAGGTCCCCAATAGTGATCCTGCATGTTATGAATTCTTGTGGGGTCCCAGAGCCCGTGCTGAAACGAGCAAAATGAAAGTCTTAGAGTTTTTGGCCAAGAGCAATAACACAGTCCCTAGTTCCTTCCCAAGTCTTTACGAAGAGGCTCTGAGAGATGAGCAGGAGAGAGTGGCAGTGAGAGGTGCACATAGGGTTGGCACCATTGCCCAAGCCAGGGCACGTTTCGGGGCCATGTCCTTCAGATCCTCCCACTTCTAGTTAGCTCTCAGATTTTCCACTCAGAGCAGTGAACCTCTAAGTAGTCCAGAGTAGATGGGGCTGTTTGGAACAACATGTGTATCTTTTTTTTTTTTTCCTGTTACAAACTTGTAGTTATATGTTTTTCTTTATTTGTTAACAGTTTTCAAATGTTGTTCCCTTTAATTGAATATTTATTTTGTTTCACAATGTAATTTTCTTAATGTTATAGATGACACATTTATTGCTATTTGTCAGGATTAAGACTAAGAGTTTTGTTATTTTTAAACAAATTAAAATACCTTCAGTATTTTGTTTTCATTATAGAGTTAAGATAAATATGACACTGCAATGTGTATTTTCATGGAGATGTGAATGAACTCCCCTGAGAAATCGATTGGATCACAAAATGTTGATACAAAAGTAATGGTTTTATTGCAGTTTTCCCTGTTGTATTTCCTCTTTGTGTGTAAAAGTAAGTTATGTAAACTTGGATTTGCTCAGTTTATCCAGCCTCTATGAGAAAATAAATTATAATAATTTCGACTTATTGCTCATTCTTTTTTATTATTTTTATTATTGTTTTCCAAGCATTGAGTGTTTGCTCTTTGGTATTCTCCCTCATAATACTGGGTATGGTAAGAAAAGGCAGTCTAACTTCTGCCCATAGAATATCAGTGTCTACTAACAGCTGTCAGGCAAGGAAGATGATGAGATACCATCTAAAATATAAGGCACATGTAAAAAGATGGGATGAAGAAGAGGAGATTTCAGATTAAAGCAGTCAGGTATAAATTTCCTGATGAAGACATTTTGAAGTCTCAGGAAACTGCATGTTATTCAGTGAGAGTTAAGTTACATAAGGCTGCTTGGTAGGCGGAATGACACTGTGAGAATGGTCAGCAGGGGCCTGGCCCTTAGATAGTACCTCTCAGCGTTAAAAGACTAAGCCTTATGTGGGAAACAAGTCTTAACAGTTACTATGGAACTGTGGGTTCAGAAAGTAACCCCCAACTGGGGTAGGAATGGAAGGAGTCCTGTGCATTTGCCCCAGTGCACAAACTAGATGTTTTGGGCACATGATAGCCTGCTTTTTCTGAGAAATATGGGTGATACTCCCTTGAGATGAGATGCCAAGGAGCCACTGTCTATTATTCTTGCCATGGGCTGGGAGAGGCAGAGTCTGCTTCATACAAGGGCGAGTGTGTTACTTTGAATGTAATTTGTCACACTCTAAGGGAGGACTAGATTTTCATTGATGATGAAATTAATGAAAATAGGGGTGATCTAGAGGGAGAGGCACATGGGACGGAGGTTGTTTGTCCTCAGACAAAACAGGAACTTTGATTTTCCTCTATCTGAAGAAGACAACCCCACACTCAAATAAAATAACAGGTATGCTAATAAGGAAACACTACTCAATTTGACAGGCTTGGCAACATTTCAGCTCATGTGGATTTATATGTCTTTTGTTCTTTAACATATTCTGGAAATAAAATTCTGTGAGGGAAGATTGTTATCTTTTGTCTAAATACTTTTACTAATAACTACCTTTTTTAAAAAAACAAATCTTTGCCAAACACTGTGCCAGGTGTTTGACAAACATTGCATATATGCCTAAGTCCTACATGATAGGGTTTCTCAGCTTGACTTTGCAGATAAAGGGCATGCAACATTCTCAAATTCACAAGACTGGTAAGTGACAGAACTGGACTAGACCCTGGCTATGAATTTCTGTAGAGTCCACACTGTTCCACTCCACCTACTCTGAGATAGGCCATGGATCACTTATTTATTTTCTGCTCGCTACTTCAAAATGTATTTCAGGTGAAAAAAAAGCAAGATTCTCTACTCAAAATACTGTTTTGGAATACATAGCCCAAGAAATAGACAATAAAATTACCAAAATAAATGTGAGATATGAATAAAGAAAGAGATATCTGTTGACAATATCATTATCTACAAAGTCACTGTCAGAAACTTCAAAAGATTAGGGGCTCACAAAATCATTTGGTGCCGCCTCCTCCCTGTAGAAAGTAGGTATATTTGAACAGAAGTTACATAAAAGGCCAAATCTGGCTAGTGATGAGACAGTATATATCAACATGTTTTTATCTCTGGAAGCACACCTATTCTAGGCTTTCTGCTTTGTGTATCAGCTTCTCCATCTCACATCACTCCTAGGACACAGTCTATTCCCTGCAAAATTCGCAGAGGGGAAACTAATCAAGACTTTGGACTGATGTGGCATTTCCACAGAGGCCTCCCATAGGAACCAAGCTGAAGACTGATGAATAAGAAGTGAAGAGAAAAAACACCCCATAATAAAAGGAGTCACAAAGATTAGTCTGTATCTGCTTTCAGACCTGGAAGACTGAATCAAGGCTGTCAGGCTATCCCCTCACTTACTGTTCAGGGATCTCAGGGACATGAAAGCCTTGGTCAACATGGGTGACTTGATATTGAAAGAAAGAGAACAGGAGCCCGGTGGGGTCCTAGAGCAGTTGCCTCACAGAAAACTCCAAATGTAGCCTTCCTTATAACCATGATGGAATATCCACGTTGAAGGTGCATGCACCCTCTCAACCTCCCTCATCCAGTCGGCTCTTATCACCTGTTCCCCTACCCATACTCCAGCCTGCTGTCTTTAACCAGAGTCATCATGCCTTGGAGTCAGAAGAACAAGCACTGCACCCATGAAGATAGTCCCCAGGCACAAGATGACTCTCGGGGTCACAGGGAAGCTCAGGTCACTGCTACAGTGGCAGAAAAGCCCCCCTCCACATCCTCCCCTGTTCTTGGGGATATTCCCCAGAGCTCATGTGCTTCTGAGTCAACTAGCACTTCCCAGGACCCTTGGAGAGTACCAATCACCACCATTACTTCTCTGGGCATTTTCGGCACAAGATCTTATAAAGGTGATAACAGCCAAGATGAGGAATAGTCATATCCCTCAGAGGACTCACCCTCTACTAAGAGCTTGTGCAGTGAGCATCTAACTATGAAGGTGAATTTGTTGGAGCAGTTCCTGCTCTATGAGTATGAAATGAAACAGCCCGTTATAAAGGAAGAGATGCTAAAGGTTGTTGATAAAAAATATGAAGACCACTTTGCTGAGAGCCTCAGGAGAGCTTCTGAGTCCAGTGAAGTCATATTTGCAGTTGATGTGAAGGATGCTGACTCAACTTGTCACCCGTATGACCTTGTCAGCAAGGTGAAACTCCCCGACAATGGAAGGATTTGTGCTGGCAGACGGTTACCTAAGACTGGTCTTGTGATGAATCTCCCAGGTGTGATCTTCATAAAGGACAACTGTGCCACTGAGGAAGACATCTGGAAATTCCTAAATATAATGCAAGGATATGCTGGAAGGAAACACTTCATCTATGGAGAGCCTAGTAAGCTCAAGATTTGGCGAGGCTAAAGTACCTGGAGTACTTCCAGTTTCCCACCAGTGATCCTGCACGCTATGAATTCCTGTGGGGCCCCAGAGCTCATGCTGAAACTAGCAAGGTGAAAGTCCTGGAATTTTTGGCCAAGTTCAATGATGCTCTTCCTAGTGCCTTCTCATCACATTATGAAGAGGCTTTGAGAGATGAGGAAACAAGAGCTTGAGCCAGAGTTACACCCAGGCCTGGCACTGCTGCAGTGGCCGAGCCTGTCTCATGGCCAAGTCCCGCAGATTCTCCCACCCCTACTGAAGTCTGAGTCTTTTTTATCACCCAGATAAGAAAATAGAACATCACAATAGGGGTTTTCTTGGAAGTATGAAAGAACTGTACAGTTAGGGTAATGGAATAGAAAAAAAAAAAAAGTAAAACATCATCAATCTTGGTTTTCCTCATTCCTTTTAGTATTCTGTTCTGTAAAATTAAATGATTTATACCTCAATATGTTTACCTT
>VSMD01030735.1:0-25148 GCA_008750895.1 Mirza zaza
TTCATGAATACTAATTTTATAGTTTCTTTTTCAGTGGACATTATAGAGATTATAATATGCATTTTTAGCTTATTATCACCTGCTGTGAATTAATATATCACTTCTTGTTTGATATAAGGACCTTACAAAAGTACATATCCACTTACATGCCTCTTGTCCTTTGAATGAAAATATTATTTTCATGCAGTTATTTCTACATATGTATTAATATTAAAGATTAAAATGAATTGTTTCTATTTTTGCTTTACAAATCAAGTGTCTTTTAAAAAACTGGGAAAGGGAAATATATTTGTACTTTTTCTATCCCTAGTGCTCTTTATTTCATTGTATAGATCCAAGTTTCAATTTGACATCATTTACTTTCAGTTTAAAAAACTTTGTTAGGCTCTAAGACATGAAAAGCAAAAAGAAGAGCAAAAACCTTTCTTTCTCAAGCTCTACTTTGTTCAGTTTCAAGGCTTCTTAGAAATGATAAAATTAACTAAAAGTTTAGTTGTAAAAATCAATTGGATTATTTTCAATAATCATTCACACATTTCTATTGAGCCTTCTGCTAACACTATCACACAAACTAGGCTCCCAACTACAAGAATTAAAAACTTGACAAATTGATTATGAAAACAGGACCATTATTAAGGAACATATTCATTAAACTTAACATTAATTTATAAAAATACTTATTGATTTTTATGCTTAATGTGTGTCTAATCCTATGCTAAAATTATTAAATATTTTATTTTCTCATGCAAAATAAATATTATCTTTGTTTTTATAAATGACGAAAGTGAGAAGCAAAGGATTCAACTAACTCATCCCATGGGTTACAGATTGAAAAGGTCATGCCAGAATTTGAGCACAAGAAAGTATGATCCTAAACTCAATTCACCATGTGTCTACAGATTATTTGTGAGAAGTTTCTGGAATAGAAATGTTATTGAGAAAACATTTTATAGGTTGCACGTAATTCAGTGTGCTAATAACTTGGAGTTAAAAGACCGGGTTTTAAACACCTTCAGGCAAGTCATTTAGTTTTCTAAGTGAGAGTTTTCTTGGAGTTACTGAGAACATCAAGTGGCTGGAATATAGTGGGTATTGCATAGATTATATTTTTATGAATAGAAGTATAAATAAATGTAACCTTTTCACTAGAGATCACTTTAAAAACATAAAGGTTCAACCAGAATGACAGTAGAGAAAACGTTTGAATTATTACTTTGAATGAAGAATTTTGAAGGAAATATTTATTTGAAGTAGAATTCAATAAATTACTGTGAGACATTTTGCAACCTATTGTAATGTCAAATTTTTAATCACTATATTAGTTGTTTTTATTTAAGTAAATACCAATGGGATCAGATAAAATATGTGACTTATTTATAGTGGTGTTTACTACAATACATTGTTGATGTTATGTCCTCTGGTTACATAAAACACACCTAAATTATCACCTCAGGTAGAGTAGTAGACATCTGTTTGCCTCATTTTCTTGACCTATAAAAAGAAGATAATGGGAGTACGAATGTTATAGTCTTGCTGTAAAAATTAAGGGATATTAGGTTTGTACTATAGTATCAATCACACACTTGTTAATAGAGTGTAGGTAAAATAATTAATAATAACATGTAGAGGCAGCATATTTATACTCTGAACTGCTTTGTTTCAAGTCTCAGGTTTCCCATACACTAACTGTATGACCCTGGGTGAGTTATTTAATGACTGTACCTGTGCCTGAGTTTTCTCATCTCAAAATAAAAACTATAAATGCCATTTACATCACAGGTGTGTTGGGATGTTTCAATAAGATAATAATAAAGTCAACATTAATTAGTAATCTACTATGTGTGTGAAAATGTTTTAATTCTTTGCCTGGATTACATTGCGCTTAAGGGGCAATAAAGCATGGAGTGAAGAACATAGACCAGGACCTTTCTGCCCAGGTTCAAATCTGGGCTTTGCCATGCATCAGCTATCAAAATTAGCAGGTGGCTTACCCTTTTTGAGCTTAAGTTCACACATATGGAAAAAGGGATAATAATAATACCTATCAAACATAGTTCTCATGAGGACAGGCAAAGGGTAACAACTCAATTCCTGTCTGCTGCTATTATCATCTTTACTAAGTCCACAGAATGATGTTCATATCTTGGAAATTGACTTCCACTTCATTCTCAGGTCCACCAATAAGCTCATTTCTGAATGTTGGTTCTGCCACTTGGGCTTTCTGTATCCTATTATTCTTTTGTATCAGATGAAAACACTAACTCTTGCCCTGGCCACCTAAATAGGCTGCAAGTACCAAACATGTGAATGTTGGTAAATGGACCACGGCCTTAGACCAAGAAGGATCTTGGAGATCCAATTGACTAAAGCTAGATTTTCTGTATTAGGAACTACACTGTCCCTGACTTGTCCTAAAACTTATCCAATTCACACACAGGGACTAGCACTTCCCAAATTTGACATGGTTTTCATTCCTACTTCTTTAATCACACTATCCACCAAGGACTTTGGATCTTGAAGCAGAGAATATTCTTGTCAAATCAGTCAATATCCATCAGGACCACACCTATAGTTAAACAAGTTGGATTTATCACCTTGTACATAGAGGAAGAACACACTTCATAAGGAATCATGGGGTATCTCAGTAAGAAGGTGGTAGAAAGAGCCTATTGTAAGTTTTGGGAATTGGCTAGGTGATTTGGGGGGATAGAAGAAAGAGGGAGATTGCTCTAGATCAGATGCTGTCAAAAAGCTGGAGGCAATTATAACACTTGGTTGGGTATCTCCAAAAATCTTATTTACAGGGAGGGCTGACTAGAAGGAAGACAAAATGTAATTTGTAAAGAAGATCCTCACTCATTTTAACTGAGAGAGTCAACATCTGGCATCTTGTATGTGGCATATGTACATTGTTTTTGTCTATGCTTACACTAAATTATGAATTAGTCCTGCTTTGTCTTATTGTACATGGTCTCAGTGTAACCTTGCCCGAAGTTAGTATTCTGAGAGATCATTCATGTCCAACAGAGGAATAACTCAGGCTCTGAGTGTATGCCAGCTTCATGTCAGGGGTTATACTTTGTTTTTGTTTTTTCTGAGTTGTGCTCTTGATTTAACTATACCATCTACGATTAGTGTGGTCTTGGGCAAGACATTTAACCTTTCTGAAACCCACACTTCTCATCTGTGAATTGGGGATGTTGTTGTAAAGATAGAATTAGAGCATCCATTCCAGGTGCATTGCCCTATGTCTGGCCTTGGAATGGGCCTGATGATTGTGAATTTGTGTTCTCTCACTCCCCAGCTAACATCAGGTATAGCTCTTTGTGTTTCCCATAGTTCTACATTCAAATGGTTCAGTGCTTCTCGGATTCCACTATTCAACTAAAGCATGCAAGTGATTGTCTCACAACCAGGCAACCCAGCTGTTCCTCTAGAAGGGAAACAAATCAAACACAATATTTCTGTCAGCATGAATTTCCCTGTGGGTTCACTGCACATCTTGGCTTTTTCACTTATTTAGTGCTGCTGGGTCAGATGTGAGAACTGCCTCCCTCTGTTTTGCTCTCTAAGAAGGTAGTCCACTGTTATAGATCTTTTCCCAGCTTCAAAAGCCTTCAGAGAAGGTGAAAATTGTGGAAACTCAGACCTGCTGCTGAATCCTAGATTGCCACAGATTTGTGCTCTAGTGTATTAAGAATTAGGAAACCCCAGGGCCTTGGCACCTAGGCCATGCTATACACATTCACAGACTGACTGTGATGGTTAATTTTATGTGCCAACTTGACTGAGCTAATGAATGTCCTGATAGCTGGTAAAACATTATTTGTGGCCATGTGTGTGAGGGTGTTTCCAGAAGAGAATTGCATTTAAATCAGTAAACTGAGTAGGGAAGATCCACTCACATCAATTTGAGTGAGCATCTTCCAATCCATTGAGGGTCCAAATAGGACAGAAAGGTGAAGGAAAGGAAAATTCTCTCTCTCCACAAGCCAAATATCTTATCTCTTCATGCCCTGGGACATTAGAGTTCCTACTTCTCAGACCTTCAGGCTCTAAAACTTAAGCTATCATCCCTATTCTCAACCCCACTGCCAGTTCTCAGTCCTTAGGCCTCAAACTGAAAACTATACCATCAACTCTCCTGCTTTTCATGACTTTGGACTCTAACTGAATTGCATTACTGGATTTGCAGGATTTCCAGCTTTCAGACTATGCACTGTGGGACTTCTTGGCCTCCATAATCATGGAAGTCAATCTCCATAATTAATCTTTTATTTATCTGTTTTTCTACTATTGGTTCTGTTTCTCTGGAGAACTCTAACTAATACATTGTAATACCTCTCTTTTTAAATTTTTAAACTTTTTATTTTTAATGTTATGGATATTTAAGAGTTGTGCATATTTATAGGGTACATAATACATTTTTGTACAAGCTGACAATGTGTAATGATCAAATCAGGGTAATTGGGAGATTCATCACCTAAAGCATTTATTATTTCTTTGCATTAGGAATATTCCAATTCCCCTCTTTTAGTTATTTTTAAAATACGTTGTATAATAAACTATTAACTATAGTCACCTTATTGTGCTACTGAACACTGGATCTTATTCCTTCTAAATAACTGTATTTCTGTACCCACTAACCAACTCTCTTTATCTTCCCCACTACCCTTCCCAGACTTTGGTAAACATCATTCTACTATCTATTTCCATGAGTTTGTATGAGTGAGAACATGCAGTATTTGCCTTTGTGTGCCTGGCTCATTTTGCTTAACATAATGTCCTCCAGTGCTATCTATATTGTGGCAAATGAAAGGATATAATCTTTTTATGGCTAAATAATATTCTATTGTGCATAGTTACTGTGTTTTCTTCACCCATCCATCTATCTATCCATTGGTGGACACTTTGGTTGATTCCATATCTTGGATATTATAAATAGTGCTGCAATAAACATAGGAGTGTAGATATCTCTTCAATATACTGCTTTCATTTCCTTTGGATATATAATCAGTAGTTTCATTCCTGGAACATGTAGTAGTTCTATTTTTAGTTTTCTGAGGAACATCCATACTATTCTCCTTAGTGGCTGTTCTTATTTCCATTCCCACCCACAGTGTATGAGGGTTCCCCTTTCTCCTCACCAGCATCCATTACTGCCTGTCTTTTCTATAAAAGTCAATTTAATTCGAGTGAGAAGATACCTCATTTTAGTTGTCATTTGTATTTCTCTGATGATTAGTGATGTTCAGTATTTTTTCATATACCTGTTGGCCATTTGTATATCTTTTTTGAGAAATGTCCATTTAACACCTTTGCTTATTTTTTAATCAGATTTTTAAAAAATATTGAGTTGTGTGAGCGTCTAATAAATTCTGGTTATTAATCCTTGTCAGATGGATAATTTGCAAATGTTTTCTCCTTTCAGTGGATTGCCTCTTCACTTCATTGATTATTTTCTTTGCTGTGCAGAAACTTTTCAACTTAATATGATCCAATTTGTCCAGTATTGGTTTGATTTTCTATGGTTTTGAGGTCATACTCAAAAACTCATTGCCCAGACCACTGTCCTAGAGTGTTGCCCCAATATTTTCTTTTAGTAGGTTTATAGCTTCAGGTCTTAGATTTAAGACTTTAATCCATTTTGATTTGAGTTTTGTATCTGGTAAGAGATAGAGGTTTAGTTTCATTTTTCTTTCCTGGTTATCCACTTTTTCTAGCACCATTTATTGAAGAGACTATGTTTTCTCTAACATATACTCTTGGCTTCTTTGTTGAAATGTATTGACTATAAATGCATAGATTTATTTCTTTGGCTTCTTTGTTGAAATATATTGACTATAAATGCATAGATTTATTTCTAGATTTTATATGCTATTCCATTGGTCTATGCATCTGTTTTTAAGCAGGTACCATGCTGTTTTGATTAGTATTTCTTTTTAGTATAATTTTAAGTCAGATAATGTGACGCTACCAGCTTTATTCTTTTTGCCGGAGATTTCTGTGCCCACTCACTGTAGGTATTTTGTTGTTCCATATATGTAGATTTTAGAATTATTTTTTTTTTAATTCTGTGAAGAATAGCATTGGTATTTTGATGGGGTTATATTACATCAATGAAAGAAAAGTTGGGTTTTTTGGGGAAAAATACAAAATTAATAAATACTTAGCCAGACTAATAATAAAGGAGAGAAGACCTAAGTAAGTAAAATTTGGGATGAAAAAGAAGACATTACAACTAATACCACAGAAATTCACAGGACCATAAAGACTAACTATATACCTATAAATTGGAAAATCTAGAAAAAATTGATAAATTCCTAGACACAAACAACCATTGAACTCTGAAGAAATCCAAAACCTCAATAGACCAATAACAAGATAGAAGCAATAATAAAAATTCTCCCTTCAAATAAAAGACTAGGACCTGATGGCTTCACTCCTGAATTCTACCAAACATCAAAAGAAGAAATAATACTGATCTTAATCAAACTATTCTAATTCTAAAAATTTGAGGAGAAGCATTCTCCAGACTCATTCTACCAGGCCAGTATTACTGTGGTACCAAAAACAGACAAAGACACAGCAAACAAAGAAAACTATGAGCCAACATCACTGATGAACATAGATATAAAAATCCTCAATAAAATACTAGCAAAACAAATTCAACAAAAAATTAAAAAGATTGTCCATCATGATCAAGTGGGATTCATCCCATGGATGTAAGAATGGTTCAACATATGCAAATCAGTCAATATGATACATCATATTAACAGAATAAAGGAAAAAAACTATATGACCATTTTGATAGAGGTCTAAAAGAACATTTGATAAAATTCAGTATCCCTTCATATTAAAAATTCTTAGTAAACTGGGTATGGAAGAAATAAACCATATGATAAAAGCCAAATATGACAAACCCATAGCTAGCATCATACTGAACAGGGAAAAACTTAAAGCCTTTCTTCTAAAATCTACAAGACAAGATTGCTCACTCTCACCATTTTTATTCAACATAGTACTGGAAGTCCTAGCCAGAGTAATCAGACAACAACAAGATATAAAGGACATCCAAATTGGAAAGGAAAAATCAAATTATAGTTGTTTGTAGGTGATATGATCTTATATTTAGAAAAACTTATATTCTACCAAAAACTATTAGAACTAATAAATTCAGTAAAATCGTAGGATACAAATTAACACATAAAAGTCCATAGTATTTTTAAATACTGATAGCAAAGAATATGAAAAAGCAACCAGGAAAATAATCTCATTTATAATAGCTGCAAATAAAATAAAATACCCAGGAATAAACTTAACCAATGAAGTGAATGATCTATAACTAAAACTATAAAGCATTGATGAAAAAATTGAAGAATACACATATAAATGGAAAGATATTCCACATTCATGGATTAAAAGACTCAATATTGTTAAAATGTCCATGATACATGTCTCTTTATTCAAAAAAGGAAAAAAGGATGAACAAAACTTGCATATTTTGATTTTTCTATCTCTTGTATACTCAATGATTCATACATGATAGTGCACATTTAAGAGACAATAAAAAATTTAGAAAAAAAAAGCATAGTCTTGGAAGTAAAGTGAATTTAAATTCCAATTTACCTTTATAATAAATGGGCATTATAAAAATAATTATCATGTATTTTAATGTCTTCCTCTGCATAATGAGAATTATATACATTTATATGTGAATTTTTTTCAGATTTGGCACTTTAAGAACCACGAGATGATCTATATAAATCATGTAAAACTGTGACCAACACATTGCAAGAACTTAATTTTAGTTATAAACTATTATCATCAGCTTTATTTCTGTTTTTGTTGTTGTTGTTGTTATTACTATTAGAGCCATACAATACAGGGTCTACATTCGTAGTTATAAGCAGGTTAATTACCCTAAATTTCAGCAGCCTCTACTGCTCCAAACAATTACAAGATCAAAAAGGATATATGCAAAATGCCATGTACTATACCTAATACATAGTAGTCTATGATAAAATGGTGATTTATATTCTCTGACATACCATTATGATGGAGATCACATAGCTACAGTCCAGGTAGGCCTTGTATGTCTTCAAGGTAAAGTTTTATGGGAATCCAGCCCAGCCCATCCTCTGGCTTTCTTCCCTAGGACTCTGTCTCTGAGGGAGAATGGTCTCTCCTCCTAACTGCCACTAGCATAGCTCTCATGGGCTTATGGAAAGGGACGGGCCCACTGGTTTCCTAAGCCAGGCTGACCTTGCCAAATTTTGATGGCAAGGTAACATTGCTGAGGAGAAGCTTATAAGGTCGTACATTATTGTAAAATTTAAAAATATTTGAAGAGCAATGCATTAAGAATGCTATCTCCTTCTCTACATTCCCTTCTGGCACACTTCCCCTCATTTGGGGTGGCATTAAGGTTGCTATGGGCATTTAGAGTCACAACAATACTTACACAGATAAGTTTATGTCTAGTGAAGTGACTGCTAACATTCTGGTGGAAGAATGGTTTTCAAAATTGTTCTAATGAACGCTGTGCTAGTAACACCCAATGTCCTGATGTGAAAGTGTTAAAACCAAAAGCATGCTCAATAGCATGTTCCCCTGGCACCACATGCAGAGTATGTGAGGGGATACCTCATCCACTACAGGGAGTGCTGAGTGTTAACTCCTCTCCTTCAATTTCTGAAGTACATTCAAAAGAGTCACTGTCATATATTCCGTCATTCAAATCATATGCAATCTCATGGGAGAAAAAAAATGGGCTTTGCTTTCAAAGGCATAAACAAGGGACAAATTTAGGTAGGTA
The DNA here is from genome assembly GCA_008750895.1 of Mirza zaza. Taxonomy (NCBI): domain Eukaryota; kingdom Metazoa; phylum Chordata; class Mammalia; order Primates; family Cheirogaleidae; genus Mirza; species Mirza zaza. The sequence continues at coordinate 8,819 of VSMD01030735.1, forward strand.
GCAAGCCTCATGTCCTGCAGCTGGTGCCAGAACTGACAGACAGTAAAACATTTCTAACTATTAATGGATAATCATCAATAAATAAAACAGAAATGATGTTAGAGAAAATGACTCAATGAACCATCTTTCTATTTTTCTCTATAGAAAATTATATTATAAAATCACTGTCAAATGAAGAGACAATCAAAAATGCACAACTCAAAATAATGGAGAATGTTCCTACAGAATGTTGTCAGGCAGTTAATTAATATAAATATTATGTTTTTCTAATGGATGCTTTGGTACTTGTCAGCTTCTTAGTTTGTAATTTTGACTGATTTATATTCTCATTCTAATTAAATATCCACTTTTGTTTTACTCATTTTATTCATATTTTAATTTCTTTTTTTTAATTCCAGAATATTATGGCGGTAAAAACATTTTGGTTACATATAATACCTTTGCCTTGCCCGAGCCAGGGCTACAAGCATGCCCTTCCCTCATACAGTGCGCTCCACATACATTAATTGTGAATTTACCCACCTCACCACCACCCTCCCACCTGACCAGCACCCAGTGAATATTATTACTACCATGTGAGCACCTTAGCGTTGATCAGTTAATACCAGTTGATGGCGAGTACATGTGGAGCTTGTTTTTCCATTCTTGTGATACTTCACTTAGAAGGATGGGCTCCAGCTCTATCGAGGATAATATAAGGGGTGCTAGTTCACCATTGTTTTTTGTAGTTTAGTAGCATTCCATGGTACACATATACCACATTTTATTAATCCACTAATGTATCGATGGGCACTTGGGTTGTTTCCACATCTTTGCGATTGTGAATTGTGCTGCCATAAACATTTGAGTGCAGATGTCTTTATTATAGAATGTCTTTTTTTCCTTTGGGTAGATGCCTAGTAGTGGGATTGCTGGATCAAATGGTATTTCTATTTTTAGCTCTTTGAGATATCTTCAAATTTACTTTCCACAGTCTTAATTTCTTTTTCTTAAGCAAATCTTCCTCACAACTTTCAGTATCCCAAAACCAGTATCCATTGGAACAGAGTATTTTGACAAATTATCATTTTTGTAGCAGAAGGTAATTGAACATTCTAATAAACCTACTCATATGTAAATAGCAATGGCTGATAAGCATCTTATTAGAAACCGAAGCTGAGAAAGTATATTAACAGCCATGTTCAACCCAGAAGAATAAATCACCAGGGGTAGGTTGTTATGAGGGGAACACTGTGATAAAGATATTTGTAAAATATGTTTCCACTTTTCTGTTTTCTCTCAGTAATTGTCCATGCTTTCTCTGTGAATTGTAGTAGTTGGCTGTCTCTCTCTTTTGTCTTTCTGTCTAGCCTATGCTCTACACACCCACCAGACTCATCTTTCTAAAAATACACATTCAATGTAACTCTTTACATTTTGCCAAGTGCTACTGGATTCTATAGTACATTCGTCTTTTTTGCACATTAAAGAAGTCACACCTCCAGGTGGACAGACACCCATAGGCCTACAGCTTAAGAAACACATGGCACCTTTGTACATACACAAAACAAGCGCCAGACTTCAGTCACAAGGCAAGGCTTGGCTTGGCTTACAGAACTTGAATAAAATTTCAGCCTTCACTCCCTCTTCAGCCAGAATATTTATACATTTAACAACTTGAGGGGACATTGGAGACCCTCCTGGCTTTGCTTAGTTTGCATGCTCTGAGCATATCACGTAAGACCTATAATTGCCTGCCATTCTCTCTTTTGTTCACTGCATTCTAGTGAAGCAAAACTAATGGGTGATTTTCCATTGCACCTTAATTGCTCTATATTTCCTTGCTGTGGCACAGGTTTTCTAGCTGGTTATCCAATATTTTCAAGCCCTTCTTGGCTAAGTAATTTCTAACCAGCTTTGAAGCTCAGGTCAAGTATCTTACCCTCCAAGGAGTCTACATTGCACCCATATCTCAGTGAAGCATCCTTCTCTGCTCCCCAAGGGCATGCTGTTTCCAGCCCTGCTGCAGTGCCTAGCATATTGTATCAAAATTTGCAGTTGTTTAGTCACTGCACCAACTACTCAATGTGAGTTCCTTGAGGCCAGGAATTTAGTCCTTTAGCTCTATATCCTTAGTTTCTTCCAATATACCTGAAATATCTTCATTTCCATCATCATCACTATCATCCTCATTACTATGATTTACTATGTACAAAAAAAGTGACTTTCCTACTCACATAAAACAAGGACATTGGCACATTTTCTTATTCAATGCAGACTTTCCTCATAGTAGCTCCAAAACACCACTCAATAATTAATCTAGACTTTAAGTATAATATCGTTAATTGATAGAAGTAATTTTGGGCTTTTTAATATAGCAAATCTCTAGTGAGCAATAAAATCACTGGAGAGCATAAAATATGCAGACCCTTTTAATTTAACAGTAAGTTCAGAGCCAAGTTAAATGTAAAGCTTCAGGGATAAAAGACTAGTGAACTTCTTGGGGATTGTGGCTTATTCCATCACATTATATAAGTTCATGAGGCACATTGATTCTCTCATTAAAGGAAGGGGTGATGCTTTCCAATGCTTTCAGAATTTAACACTTTTTCATGGATCCTCATCACCTGTAACTGTGATCCTCAAATAGGGTATATAATCCCTTGTGGAGACGGAGGTGTTTTAGAGGAATACTAAGTCAGCCACTAAACATAGACCAAATGCCTGGGGTATTAATTCTATATAAAGATTTGGAGAAAATAGATCATATTAAAATAAATATCAATGGATGTAATTGGCCACAAAATTAATATACGTGTCAAAGATGAAACATCAGCATTCAGACGTTTTCAACATTGGTCAGGTTGCTTTGTGCTAGGTTAACAGACTCCCTAATAATCTCTTTCCTCTGTCATTAGAGGCACTTCAGTGGAATATATTGAGTACTGCAGAGTTGTTGCATAAAATTCCAATTTCTCATCACAGGATACAAAACTGTTCAAGATCTGACCTCTGACCACTTACCCAACTTCAGCTTTTTTCACCCATTTCTTCGTATATCATGCATGCCTAGTCTCTGGTACTTACATTAAACTGTTATGTACCGAACACCTGCATGCTCATTCTTAAAACCAATCCAGCTACCCACGCATGTGGGTTTTCATGACAATGCCTCTAGATCTTCCCCTACTTATTCTTATTCAAATAGTATTAAAACCAAGCATCTGTGAATGCCCTATCCCATAGTGAAACTTGGCATCTAGGGTATTTGAAGCTGCATTTCATCTACCACGTGAAAATTTATCTATACATTTTTCCCTTTTCAGACTTACCACATTGTAGACTTGTCAATGAGTCTCCAAAACATTAACCAGAGTTTCCTGTATTTATGCTTCTCTGTCTTTCATTTTCTTACATCCACTGTGGATTCCCCCATCTCATATTTTTCCACCTGATAGGAGACTCCTACTAATTATGACAAGATTCTACATGAGTGTTTTCTTTCCGGACCTTCTCCAACCCCAGTGATTTTAGAATCTAAACTGGATTCCACTGTTGAATGTAACTCACCATTGCAATGTCAGTATTTTCCTAAGCTCCTCGCCCCAAAGACTGCATTCTTAGCAAATGGACATAGCATATTTTTATTTTTCAAGTTTTAATAGACTAGGGCAATGCCAAATACACAAATATCCACACAGAAACTTACTGAAGAAAGAATCAATGATTGGATAAGGTTATGAATAATTTAATAGTACCAAAACCACATTTTGTTTTTCCATTTGTTTGTATCCTCTGCACTCTCTTTTCTCAATGTTTCATAGGTCTAGAGGTGCAACATATTGTTGAAAACTTTCACCTCCCTCGTTAAGTATATTCCTAGGTATTTTCTTTGCAGCTATTGTGAATGATATTGACTATTTGATTTGAATCTCAGCTTGACTATTATTGGTGTATAGGAAGGTTACTCATTTGTGTATATTAATTTGGTACACTGAGACTTTGCTGAATTTGTTTATCAATTCCAGGATTCTCTTGATGGAATATTTGGGTTTTTTTAAGAATAAGATTATATCTTCAGCAAAAAGTGATAGTTTGATCTCCTTTTTCCTGATTTGGGTAGCTTTAATTTTTTCTCTTGACTGATTACTCTAGGAAGGAATTCTGGCACTATGTTGAATAGAAGTTGTGACAATGGGCATCCTTGTCTTATTCCAATTCTTAGCAGGAATTTTTTCAGTTTTTTTTTCCCCATTCAGTATGATGTTGGCAGCTGGTTTGTTACATATGGCTTTTATAATTTTTATATATGCTCCTTCTACGCCTAGTTCATTGAGGAGCTTTATCATGAAAGTGTGCTCCTTTTGTTGAATGGCTTTTCTGCACCTATTGAGATAATCATATGATCTTTGTTTTTGCTTCTTTTATGTGGTGAAAGATATTTATAGATTTACATATGTTGAAACATTCTTGCATCCTTGGGATGAAGTCCACTTGGTCCTGGTGGATTATTATTATTATTATTATTAGTGATATCCTGTTAAAGTCTGTTTGCTAGTATTTTACTGATGATTTTTGCATCTATATTTATAAGGGATATTGCTCTACAGTTTTCTTTTTTTGTAGTATCCTTTCTTGGCTGCGGTGTCAAGGTGATACTGGCTTTGTATAATGACTTGGGGAGGCTTCCCTCCTTTTCAATGTTATGCAATAATTTCTGCAGTATGGGTGCCAATTCTTCTTGGTAGATCTAATAAATTTTGGCTGTGAATCCATCTGGGAATTTTTTCTTGGAAGGTTTGTTTGTTTGTTTGTTTGTTTTTAAATTGCAGCTTCAAGCATATTGCTTGTTATTAGCCAGTTCAGGAATTCTATTTCTTCCTGATTTAGTCTAGGGAGGTGGTAAGATTCAAACATATCATGTTCATGGATTAGTAGAATAAACACTGTTATAATGCCCATGCTACCCAAAGTGATTTACAGATTCAGTGCACTCCCCATCAAAATACCAATGTCATATTTCACAGATCTAGAAAAATAATTCTATTTTTTGTTTGGAAACAGAAAAGAGCACAAAATAGCCAAAGCAATATTAAGCAAAAGGAGTAAATCTGTAGGCATCAGGCCACCAGATTTAAAACTATACTACAAAACTATAGTAACCAAAACAGCATGGCATTGGCACAAAAATAGAGATATAGACCAAAGGAACAGAATAGGAAATTCAGAAATAAAACCATCCACATAAGGCCAACTGATCTTTGACAAAGCAGACAAAATTATATACTGGGGAAAAGAATCCCTGTGCAATAAATGGTGCTGGGAAAATTGGGTAGGTACATGTAGAAGATTGAATCAGGATTCATAGCTCTCACCACTCACAAAAGTTAATTCAAGATGTATAACAGACTTAAATGTTAAGTATGAACCCATAAGAATTCCAGAAGAAAATGTTGGAAAAACTATTCTGGGTATTGACCTAGGTAAAACATTTATGAAGGAGACCACAGTGACAATCACAACAATAACAAAAATAAATAAATAAATGGGACTTGATTAAATTTAAAAAGCTTCTGCATAGCTAAGGCAATAATCCACAGAGCACATATGCAACCTACAAATGGGAGAAAATATTTACATGCTATACATCCAATAAAGAACAAATAACAAAAATCTACAAAGAACTCAAGCAAATCATCAAGAAAAACAATCAAACTTCCTCATCAAAAGTGGTCAAAATACATGAACGGAAGAATTTCAAAAGAAGATAGGTAAATGGGCAATAAACATATAATAAAATGTTCAACATCACCAATTGTCAGAGAAATGTAAATTAAAACCACGATGAAATATAACCTTACCACTGTTGGAATGACTTTTATTAAAAAGTCCAAAAATAATGGATGCTGGCATGGATGCAGAGAGAAAGGGATGCTTCTACACTGTTGGTGGGACTGCAAGTTAGTACAACTTTTATGGAAAACAGCATGGAGATACTGCAAATAACTAAAAGTAGACCTACCATTTTATCTAGCAATACCACTAATGGGCAATTACCCAAAGGAAAAGTAGTCATTTTATCAAAAAGACACCTGTACTTGAATGTTTATTGTAGCACAATTCTCAATTGCTTAGATATAGAATCAGCCCAAATGCTCATCAATCCATGAGTGGATAAACAAAATGTAGTATATATATATATATATATACATATATATACACCATGAAATACTATTAATATTCAGCCATGGAGATGAATGACTTAATGCCTTTTGCAAAAAATTTGGATGGAAATGGATACCACTGTCCTAAGTGAAGTGTATATAAACAATGGAATAACAAACATCACATGTACTTACTATTACATTGGAACTAATTGATGAGCATGCATGTGCATAGAGAGAAATAAGATTTAATAGAAATCAAGTGCATGGAGGGAAGGGGATGGGAAAAAACCTACCTAATGGGTACAGTGAACACTTACTGGGTGATGGGCATACTTACAATTATGACTCAAACATTTTAAAAATGATCCATGTAAACAAAAATATCTGTATCCCTATAATACTTTGAAATAAAAAAATAAAAAAATATATAAATGTTTTTTGATAGAACAAACATATTCTGGACAGAAAGTAAATCAATTATAGTTGTAGGATGTTTATTTAGATATTTCCCAGGCTGAAAGGCATTTCAATGTCTCCCCCTTGTGTTTAGGATAAAGTCTAAAACCCTCACAAGATGCAATCTTCTCATCTCCACTAATTCAGGCATCCCGAAAGCCAGCTCCCTCCTGTTGCAACTGTTTTAAATCTTGCCAGTGGAGTTTTGCACTTTGACAAGACTCAATTACTTGCCATTTTAATTTTCCAAAAATGATATTAATTTTTAGTGCTTCTCAGTCTTTGCATAGATTGCATCATCTTCTGGAAATGTCATAGTCTGCCCCTTTACAATGCTTAATTCTACTATTTCATAGAAGCTCAGAGTACAGGTAATATCTTCTGGTATCCATTCGCTAACTGTCCCTCTCCTCTTACTATACTGAATTATTTATATAGTATTCTGTATATCATTTTGCTATAGCACTTATCACACCAAATTATAGTAATCGAATTTACTTTCATGTACCTTCCTAACGTATCAGTAATACCTACTAATAATTGGTGGCAGTAATTAATTTTTAATGTACTTTATTGAGATATAATTTATATACAATAAGATTTGTCAATATGAGCAAACACTTTGATGAGTTTTGGCAAATATATATAGTAGAATATATCTACAGTAACCATAATCAAGATGTGGAAGAGTTCAATTATCTCAAAAAGTTCTACTTATGCTTTATCCAGGAATATACAAGAGGAACCCATTCTACTAAGTGAAGTATCTCAAGAATGTAAAAACAAGTACTGCATGTACTCACCAGCAAATTGGTATTAATGGATCAACACCTAAGTGGACATATAGGAGTAACATTTATTGGGTGTCCAGAGGTTGGGAGGGGGGAGGAAGGGACGGGTATGTACAACCACAACAACGAGTAAGATATGCAACGTTTGGGGGATGGACACTCTTGAAGCTCTTACTCAAGGGGGGAGGGGGGCATGGGCAAAATATGTAACCTAAACACTTGTACTCACATAATACGCTACAATAAAAATAAAATAAAATAAAAAAGTTCCACTTATGGCCCTTTGGAGTGAATCTCTTTGGTGAAATTTCTATTCAAATATTTTGCCCATTTTTTTAAAAAAACTGTATATTTTTGCCCTATTATTGAGTTTTATGAGTTCATTTTGAATTCATTATATATTCAGATACAAATCATTCATGAAGTACATATCTTACAAATGTTTTCTCTTGATCTCTTGAGTTTCTTCACAGTATATTTTGAAGCATAAATATTTTAATTTTGATAAAGTGATTGCATTATTTTTGTTTTAGTTTACTTTTTCTCAAGACCTATAGGGCTGTTTGATCCCTATTAGATATGCAATAAATGATCCATGCACTTTGTAAACTAAACAAGATGTTACCATATATTCAGCGTCACCAGTACTGATATCTGAAAGAACTACTGTTCCCCTCACTAAAAGTTGGACCAGAGGTGTGCATTTCTATAGGATTAAACTCAGGTTTTCCTCTAAAGGGCATATTTTATGTCCCTTTGAGCTTTCACAATTTCAGAAATAAAACACTGTCCAAGATCATCTTGGTTTGGAAAAAGTTAAAAACAGATGTTGAAAGGTACTGCTTGGTCTCAGCATAGAAGAGCCATACAGGTGAAAGTATGCTAAAGACAATGCTTGGCATTTAGAACAAACCAACAAACGAACAACACAATTAGAATCTCTGTCTGGCAATAAATACTTATCAGGGCTTATTTGTCTATTGACACTACCCTCTTTCACATAATTGAAGCTTGGGTTCAGTAGATGCTACTTATTTTTATTATTCCCTACAGCATGAAAATGCTGTGAAAGGCAATCAAAGACATGTTCAGGAGGGTGGGAGGCATTCTGGGCAGAGAGAACAGCCAAGCATCAAAGATAGGAAAAGTTGTAGGAAGTATAAGAAATACAAGAAATGAAGTAATTGATCATAACATTTCTGAGCATGGTTAAATATGTTGGTGACCCTGGGTAACAGAGTGGAGGAACACTCGCTCACATTGAAACACATTTTTCATGTGTATATTTAAAAGGGTCTCTGAATTCCATTTTCAAAGAGGAGATCCACAAACTGTTGAAGTGGCTTTATCCTTAAAGCACATATATATTCTACAAGGTGAGTACTTGGAAGAATAAGTTATGCCTGAAACTCAGGGATGCCTCTAAAAAATGTACCAATTTATAGTCACTCTTATATATAATTTGTGTAACTCTAATTATAAGACAACTCTTGTGAAGATCAGGTTGATGTTCCCTAAATAAAATAATGAAGATTTGTGATTTTTTTTCTATTCCTTATTCCTCTTCATATCCCTCACTGCACCGACCCAGATTCCATACAGGAAAGGCACTTGTCAGAGCAAAGTCCGAGGAAAGCACAGGGAGCAATGTGGACATTCAAGTCAATGATGTTAAATGAGAAGACAAATCAATACAATTTTTGCCAGTGTCAAATATGGAAATTTGTACAAATTATATTAGTTTATTTTCTTACCTTTGAGTACTGAATTTACTTGACCTTTTACAAGAGGTTTAGAGCCTCTGGTATCACATAATTTTATTGAAAGAAAGAACCTTTAGCCTAACCAATAATAATGATAATAATAACTCACATATATTGAATAACGATATGATGGGGTGTGCTAATTTCTTTAATTGGATGATCCTATTACATCCCACCACCCAACCAAGAGCAAGCACTTCTCTGCCAGGTGAGATAGATGCTCCAGGTCATGTGCCTAGCATGTGGCTGAGCTGGGGCTTTTGCCTGAATCTGTCAGACTCTAGAATCCACGCTCTTCGCCTCTGTGATTCACCTTCCCAGGGGTCATTCCTTCCAAGACAATTATTTCTTCTGAGGAGGAAAGGGAGTCCCTGGAAAGGGAGTAAACGATGAAGATCACAGGGATTATCAGTGGGAGAACTAGAATCAGTGCTTCATCTCAGGAGCCCCATAACCCTTCCACTGGTTTTCAACTACTCTTTTCAGTTTCCTTTATATCATTAAGTTTAGAATTTCAGTGTTTCTTAAAAAAAAACTAAAAAATCTTTAACAGACACTTAGCATCGTGCTCACCATGTGGCAATCCCATACACCCTGTGCATGGATTAACTCATTTAATTTCTGCCAACAAACCTATAGGTAGTTGCTATGATTGTCAACATTTCACAGGTGGGAATTTGAGGTACAAAATGCTTAAGCAATTTGCCTATAGGCACATAAACTAGTGAGTAGAAGATTTTAGATTACATTTAGGCAGTCTAGTTATACAATTTGTGCTCTCAATCATTTAGTTGCACTGCTTCTATTTCTACTATAGCTAATAGGTGGTGGGGCTTTCATCTTCATATAACAGTGTGAGGAGGAATAGGAAAGTGTGTCCTTTTCCCCTTAATTTGCCATATCTTGAATATCTCCTTTAGAGTTATTCAAATATGAAGTATAACAATTTTTCTACTAAATAACAAAAAATAAAAGTGCTATGGTTGAAAGTTACTTTTGCCATCTACTAGCCTTTGTGACCTTTGGCAATTGGTGAACCTCAGTAATTGACTTGATGAGGCTTAATTTCCACAGAAGCAACGTTCTATTTTTTCCTACTTCCCAGTTATGTATATATGAATGAATAAAAATTTTAAAAGTGTCTATATACACACATAAAATACTTCAAATAAAAAATATACTTCAAATATACTTCAAATAAAAATATAAAAATTCTGTCAATATTTTATCAGAATTATAATCATTTAGCAAGTACAACTACCAATATCAATCCCTCTCAAAATATAATACAATGTAGGATGTATTTTGCTATGCCAGTATAATCCATTAAGCATCCATCACATGCTTTTATATTTTATGTTCATTTTTCTTTCCATGATTTTTTTGAAAACCTGAAGTATAAGATGGTTTACTTGTCAAGACCAAATTATGATCATTCAACTCACTGGGATTCAAACTATGACATTTAAAGTGAAATGGCTGGAAGAAGAAAGACCTTGAGAAGCCGAACCTGCCACTTCTTCCAAAGGGAAGATCTTGTTTATCTGTGAACATTGTCTTCATGTGCTGATTACAATAGAGAGTGCATGGTATAGAAGCTCAGTGGGGGCTTCTTATATTGAATGGAATAGACATTCATCCAAAACACACAACATTTCTCCATGTGTTTATCATAGGAGCATTTTACTAGCACTAGAAAGGAAACTGGAGATATATTTTAATATTGTGTTTCAATTTCCAGAAACAAATTTGTGTCCAGTTACTACTGAAATTAAATTTCAATGTTTATGCTTCATGTTCTTCACACTGATGGGACTATTGGATATGACTTGAATTAAACACGAAGGATGCCACTCTGTACTTTACCAAGTTGTTCGAGATTTAAAGGATAATTATCTGGAGTAATCTAAGAAGTCTTCCCATCACTGGGAAGTAATCTGCAGTCAGTTTCTTTCTGAAATCAACATCAGCATTTTCACAAGCTGTTGTTGAGGGAAGAGGAAAAGAACTAAATTTCAAATACTTATGGTTTTAACCACACGGATTTGATTCCATCTTCATTCCCTGGCCTTTATTTTCCAAGTATTCTTGATATTTCAACGAAGTTTTACTAGTTGTCTCTGGTCATAGAACGTTTGACTATATTGAATAGAAATTAATACTTAGAGTCCAAGGAAATAATATAAATGATTTGGCTTCAATCTTTCATATTAAAATAAGGAAATTGTGTCTATTATAAAGTCATAGTTTCCCCCAAATCCTTTAATTAGGTGACAGCAAAGCTGAATCTAAGTTCACATTTCCCAGTTCCCAGTTCAGAGGTCATTTTGCTACAATCGATGATGCTGTGTCCATATTTTCATGTACTATAGAAATATCTCAAACCTTTGCATTCCATTAATTCAGAAAGTGAATTCTCCAGTACACACACACACACACACACACACACACACACACACTCACTTTTTAGTATAATAACTTCTAACTTTGGAAGACATCTGCAAGTGTACATGCCAGAAATTGTACAAAGTAAATATCATGTTGTCTCATTTAATCTGTACACAAATCAGTTGAGTACATTGTGTATTTCTGATTTTTATGAATGAGAATAAAAGTTTCTGATTTTATGCTTGCATAAGATAAAATATCTTTCCAATATCCTGATGGTAATTAGAGATGCAGATTTTAACTGTGAAGTTTGTCACTGTATGTTCTCAATACCAACACTCTCTTCTACAATTTCTTATATGTCAGTGTGTCATAGAGAAATGAGAATTCAGGGATTGTATGCTTTTGTCATATGAGAGTTTTACTGAATTGGAAGCATTGGAGTGGGCTTAAGGAAGAGAAAATTCAGAAAGACAACCATTTTTAAAATATCTGCATTAAATGGTTATGACAAAAAATATATAACTAGAACCAAACTACTTTTCATGGGGATGAATTCTGGCTTGATTTAAGAAGTTCTTTCTGTGAAAGCATCAAGGGAACAGAATCAGCTTCTGGGACATGCATTCCTTATTATCACAGGTTTATTATCACAGGTAATATTCCTTATTTCTCACAGTGTGATTTATTTTCCCATTTATTCCTTTTCTAACTCATTTTTGTACTTCCATAAGCATTTCTAGGATACCTACTGTATGCTGAGCACTATAATTGTCATTGAGAATAAAGGCAAGAAAGGTTCATCTTTCTCAAGAATTCTCCACCCCATGGATACAGACCCACAGATAACTGCAACATAATGTGGCAAATGCATATATAGAGAGAAGTACAGAGAGATTCAAGGACACAAAGAAGAGACATCATGGACGGGATAACGTCAAAGCTAAGATTAAATTGGTGATGGAGTCATCCAGGTAAAGGAGAGGGGGCAGGGAACAAGGTGGGCCTTTTGAGCAGAAGAAATGAACTTATGCAAAAGCAACCACACAGAACACACGATGGCACGTGAGGCATAATGGAAAAGGGGGTGCAGTTGAGGGGCATTAACACACAAGAAAATGCTAGACTAAAACATTTAGGTCTCTGTTTACCTATGAATTTCTTTGCCTTTGTTGATTTTGTTTACTTTCTTTGTTAGTGCTCATGAGCTTTATTTTCAGGACTTCAGCTGAAAATTAAATTTCTCTCAGTTATTAAAAAGGAAAATAATTTTTCCAGATGAGATAGAGACAGCCAGGATAAAAAAAAAAAAGGAAAAAAATTTCTTCCAAATTGACAACATGAAATAGATGTATTACATTTCTAAGTTACTGATCACATATGCGAATCTCATCAAGCAGAAGATGGAGCTTTTCACACTCTGTGTTCATTGGAATATCAGAAATGCACCTGCAAAACAGCTCTACAAACTGCAAAACGATATGGGATATTCCACATTACTGGCAGTATGAAAGGGCAAAAAAAGCCCATGTGTTGAAGTCATTTAGACCTTCTCAAACTGGGCTCTTGTGTCAGTTACCTTTTCTGACCTTTCCTTTTCTTGAAGGCAAAAGTGAGACTAACACCTAACTCTTCAGATTAGGAGAAAATTCACCCAGATTGTTTTTCTATACAGTGTCCATCAAAGAATGTTGTTTAGCTTCCCCATAATATTTTTAAGTATAAAAAATATATACTTAGATATATTAAAATATATTTTTAAAAATTCTACATTACCCAAAGAGAGTAAAGGAGAATTACAAAATATTAGAATTTAAAATTTTCTTAGACATTTTATTTTTCTTAATGCACTTATTCATCTAATAATTTTTTATCTGTTCATTCATTTGATAAATGTATTTGGTCTCAATGTCAATGTGGGCACTTCAAGTGCCCAAAGATAACACATCTTTTCCATGTAGAGGAGATTATATATATACACAAATATATATAAATATATATATATTCACACACAATACATATATATAAATACATACACAAAATATATGTATAAATATATATATATAAATTCAGTGCAGTGGGTTCTATAACAAAACAAGACATGGCATAGAAAATAATGAGTGGTCTCCTGTTATAAGATCAGCTTCCAGGTTTGGGCAGGTGAGTCAGAGGAAGTATCACCTTCCATAAGCAGAGGACTGCACCCCCAGCATTGAGGACTCACACACCATGAAAAAGCTTCATAGTGAAGGTGTTAGTGGAGATAAGAATAGGAGCTAGAGGGCCAAACTCTCCCCTTCCTCCTGAAGGTATGCTACTCTTTCCTCTGCCCAAATACCTGGATTCTCTTGCATCTAGGCCCCAAATTTGCTTAAGCTGAGGTGGCAGTGCTAGTGCAGTAAAAGTGCAGATTCTGGACGGATGAATGATGAGAATTCTAAGGTCTCTGTACTTGGCATGACCTTTGCCTAGCTGTTAAGTTATTCCCATTTCTAGTTCTAGTTGTTTTTATTCATTCATTTTTTATATTATGTTCTTAGAAAATCTTACCCTAAATTTCATTCATACAAACAAACAAAAAACTCTGATATTTTGTTACTATAGTACATGTTAATATATACATTAAAAGGTAAGGCATTCATTGATAATATTGTTTCTGTTGCTGGGGAATTTAATCACCCATATGTTCTTGGGAGAATGTGGATTTTAAAAGAAACAATATCTGTGAGTAGCAAATGTGTGCCAGGTGATATGATGGATGCATGACATCATTCTTTCATTTTCATAATAAATCTCTGTGGTGGGTATTACAATCCTCATTTTATAGACTTACACAATAAAGAGCATGGATATTTAAACCTTTCCCAAGGTTAACAGAATTAGTAAAGGATGAAGAAGGGATTTAAAACTATGGTTAAATGAGTCCAAATGTCTGTTACTTTTTTTCTGAAAAGCCCATCAAAATGAACAGTGCACTGTAACAGTGCACTGACTGGCTTCAGAAAGGTCACATGGCCGGTGTTCCTGTGGGATATGCCCACTTAAAGATGTCTCTTTACGAGACCTCAGAGAAGATGGTGGATGAGAAACACCGCCAGACAGAGTGTCTCTGAAGAAAAGACAGATTCTAGAAGAAATTAGAAGAAAGAAGCAAGAAGATGAGCCTACATCAGATGAGAGTCAGCAGGAGGAGTACCTGAGACCACGGGAGACTCCACGGGAGGAGGTCGCGGAGGAGAACTGGAGGCTGGGACCCCCGGAGCAGCCCGGAGAACAGCGGGAAGGGTAGGTGGATCTGCCGTTTCCCCTCCCCTGCATCCCGGACTGCTGGTGGGCTCCCCAGCAAGCGGAGGGACCTGCGGACACCAGCCCAGCAACAACCGCTGCCGGTGAGCGGTAAGCCAGTAGCGGACGGGGCACCAGGCTCCCAACTCCCTCGGGGCACCTCTGTGTGCACAGACTCAAGCTGCGCGGCAGACGCCATATTGCCTCCTCCTCCCCTCCCCCCGACCCTACCCGCGGCTGCCCAGAGAGACAGAGAGACAGAGAGACAATATAGCCACCAGCCGGAGGCACCTCCAGGGAACGGGACCTTCCCTTTTGGGGCACTATAACAGCTGACTAAGGGGAACTCAGACTGTGAGCTCTCTGCCCGCCAGCCCTACCAGGTGCTGCTGGCATGGTGATCCCAGGAGAACCGGGCAGAGCCTGAGGTTGAGAGACATAGACCCAGCTTGGGCTCCCTGTGGGTGAATGGGGACAGGCACTTGTCTCCCTGGTGGGGACAAAGTTTGAACTCTGGGACCCAGAGGTCAGACCTGCAGACCACATCCCGTGCACCGAGGCCTCAGAAGGGATATACGTGAACAGCCTGCTGAGGTGTGTGTGCCTTCAGGGGAAGATCGGCGTCCTAGAGGGCAACCCTCCCCCCAAAGGGAGGCCGTGCGCCCAGCCCAGGTGGCGTTCCTGCACAGGGAACCTCCCCGCCGGCATCACAGCCAGGGGAGGCCTGGTGGCGTGTGGTCTGGCCTGCTGACAGAGGCTCAGGAGTAGCCGTGGAGTTGGGGACGGTGGAAAGAGGCCAGGCCCGCTCCAAACTGCGGGTCTCAGACAGCCCTACCCCCACACGCAGACTCTCTGACTGAGCGGGGCCATTCCAGCCCCTCCCTGTCAGCTTTGCCTGGAAGCAGAGAACAGAACGTTGACCCCTGCTGACGACATTGGTGGTGCCTGAGGGTGGGCTTACCCAAACCAGCTCCGCCCAGACTCTCTCTGAGACCAGCCCTCACTAAAGGGGAGAAAAGGACACACCTGGAAGTCCCAGGGCCCCACCCACCACCTGAGGCACTAGAGTTCTCTCTTCAGGAACAAGAGCTGATAACAGGACACAAAAACAACAGCGTAGCCTGTTCCTCCAAGCAAGCGCCACCTACTGACAGGGAGAGCATCCTGCACACCCTTTTCACAACACTTACTGACTCATTATACAGGGAGTGGTCGAATCTCACCCACAGACACCACCTACCGGCTCAGAAACTAAACAAGGCGTGTGAATACCCAAACAAAAACCTAAAGAAAAGAAACAACAACTGATCGACATGGGAAGAAATCAGCGAAGGAACTCAGGAAATATGAAGAACCAATCGGAAAACACACCCCCAAAGAGGAGCCCCAGCCCCCTATAAACGGACACCAACCAAAATCAGGCAACCAAAATGACAGAAGAGGAATTTCGTATGTGGATCATAAGAACACTCACTGACCTGCAAGAACAACTCAATAACCA
>VSMD01030743.1:0-14623 GCA_008750895.1 Mirza zaza
CTGCTGCCTCAGCCTCCCAAGTAGCTGGGACTACAGGCATGTGCCACCATGCCCGGCTAATTTTTTCTATATATATTTTAGTTGGCCAATTAATTTCTTTCCGTTTATAGTAGAGATGGGGTCTCGCTCTTGCTCAGGCTGGTCTCGAACTCCTGAGCTCAAATGATCCGCCCACCTCAGCCTCCCAGAGAGCTAGGATTACAGGCGTGAGCCGCCGCGCCCGCCAGATTTCCCTAGTATTGCTCACAAAGTGCTAAAACTGTAGTTAAACTCACATACCTAGTTTTAGGTGGGGATTGTACTATCTTTAGAGGTCTCTAAGCAATGAGTACGTTAAAAATAGTAGAATTATAGAGGACATGTGACCATTTAGGAGTCAAGACAGTTATTTATACACCTATACAAAAGTGACAGAATTAAAAAAAAAGGCAAGGGGTATGGGTAAATTCACACCTAATGGGTGCAGTGGGCACTGCCTGGGGGATGGGCAGGCTTGTAGCCCTCACTTCAGCAATGCAAAGGCAATATATGTAACCCAAACATTTGTACCCCTGTAATATTCTGAAATTAAAAAAAAAGGAAGAGAGGACATAACTGAATGCTACTTAAAAATAATTTTTCTTCAATCAGTGGATAAAATCAATGGTGCATAGAAATTTTGCATTTCTATATTGGGTTAAACTGTCACATTTAATTGTAACTTTAGAATCTCCTTCTGTGCCCCTAGGTAGAGTGCAGTGGCATCATCATAGCTCACTGCAACCTCAAACTCCTGGGCTCAAGCAATCCTGACTCAGCCTCCCAAGTATCTAGGACTACAGACACATGCTACTACGTTCAGCTAATTTTTTCTGTTTTTGGTAGAGACAGGGTCTTACTCTTGCTCAGGCTGGTCTGGAACTCCTGGTGTCAAGTGATCATCCCCCCTCAGCTTCCCACAGTGCTAGGATTACAGGCGAGAACCACCGCACCTAGCCTGTAACTCTTAATTTTACTCAATAAAACATTTCTTTTTATAGAACGCATTTATTTACCATAATCGTTTTAATTTTTTTAGAGCTATCCAACTCTATCACAGTTTTAGATAACTTGTTGCTCATTGGGCTCATAATTTTATTTACTTTTCTAATTTAAAGTTTTTTGATATTTAAACCTGTTGGCAATTGAAATACCAAGTTCTATTTTGTCATGGTAACAGGTTTATCACTTGTCACTTCCACCCAGTTTTTTTTAAAGAACAATTAATTAGTGGATGTGCCCAGATTCCATTTGAATTGTGTGTGTATATTCTCTCATACTCTCATGTCAATGGCAGGGGAGGAAATATTTTAGATTTAACCTACTATTGACACAGTTGAGCCTGAAGTGATTTCCTAAAAGATTTGCTGAAGTGACCGCCTATGGTGAATCAATTTAATGCGGTCTCATGCACACAGGAAACCAATAGACCTGATGTTTCTTTTAAGTTACCAAAACTCGGCCAGGCGCGGTGGCTCAAGCCTGTAATCCTAGCTCTCTGGGAGGCCGAGGTGGGCGGATCCTTTGAGCTCAGGAGTTCGAGACCAGCCTGAGCAAGAGGGAGACTCCATCTCTACTATAAATAGAAATAAATTAATTGGCCAACTAATATATATAGAAAAAATTCGCCGGGCATGGTGGCACATGCCTGTAGTCCCAGCTACTTGGGAGGCTGAGGCAGCAGGATTGCTTGAGCCCAGGAGTTTGAGGTTGCTGTGAGCTAGGCTGACGCCACGGCACTCACTCTAGCCTGGGCAATAAAGTGAGACTCTGTCACAAAAAAAAAAAAAGTTACCAAAACTCATTTCCTCTCTGTCGCAGCTGAGGTGGACAACAGTCCAATATCGGTGACTAAGAGTTTATCATGACCAATAAAACTGGAGCTTGCAGTTGCATGCATATTCACTCCCATGGAATAGAAAACAAACTCAGGAGCTACTCTCATGCTTGAGTACTTTTAAGCAGACCTATTCAAGATTGGAAAACCAAGCGAAGATTTTTACTCATTTTTCTCTGAGTGCCCAACAGTATTTCTCTGAATAATGATATGGGTTGTTTTTCTAACAAGAGTATTGTTGGCTTTTACCCCAAGCAATAGTTTTCCCAATATTTTCAAACCTCAAATCACCCCGACACAAAAATAAATGAAGTCTCATTGACATTTTTCTTCTCCACAGTCTAGGTATGAAAGTTTGAGGGAAGGATTAGGTGTCTTTTAGCGTCCCAAGGCCTTTTTCTTTGCTTTCTGTTTTAAGGATTAAAATAGCTCTAGTTGACTTACATCGAATATTTTTTTTTGCCTCTTCCATTTAACTAGGTTAATTCCAGGCCACACACAAACATGCAATCCTTACAATAGATAGGTGAAGACAAAACTTCTCAGCATTGAGCATGAGGGGCTGTCACAGGAGAAAGAAGTGCTTGAAAAAGCTTTCAGGACATTGAAAGAAATTGTTAAAAATCTGGCTGAAACACAATTTAAAATCCACAAGAGGGAGATGCTTGCTAAACAGCCAGAAAATAACTCCCGCGAGGGACCGGAGAGAGGAGCCTTAGGAAGAGCCACTGGGTCTACCGCGGACTGAAGGGGCAGGAGGGAGTAGGTGTACACAGTGGTGAGGGTTGGTGGAGGAGTACAGCTGAAGAGAAAAGCCGGATGGGCTTCGTGCCTCAGGCAGCGAAGTGTGTGCCGACACTAAGATCAAGAGTAGAAGGTAAGAGCGTTGCCAAAGGAGAGCACAACTCTCCCAAGATACCTCCTGGTAGTCCCAGAAGAAATGGGGGTGGGTGTCTTTGAAGGCACTTCCGCCTAGCAACCCCACGCGGTTGCTAAGGAGGGGCAGCAGGAGGGATAACCCGGAAGTGGTGGTATCAATTTCTCCCTGCCTCCTCTAGGTTTGTCCTATCAGAGCACCAGGGTCAGCTACGGCTCCAGGGAGAGGGCGGGGCCAGGCCTAGTGGTTCCGGTTCGGCTCCTGCCGCCCCCTGGGCTCCTCTCTTTACCCCTCCCCTCCGCTTTCTCTCCTCCCTCCCGTTCTTGGGAAAGATAGAAGCCACCGCTGTGGGTGGGTAGAGAAGCACTCGGCGCCTCCAGGAGGGGACCGCGCCCGCTCCATTGCGCTCCGGAGCACGGCTGGCTCAGGTACTTGCTCCGGCTTCGACGGGATCAGGGAGGCTGAAGTCAGAGGGTTGTGTGTGTATGTGTCTGAGGAGGAATTGAGGGGGATTTCCCTGGGTCCAGGCGGGGGACGCTGGGATCCCGGGTGGGGCGCAGGCCGGCGAGTGTGTTTGTGGAGGTTTGCGGGGGCGGAATGGGGGAGGCTAGGGCAACACCGCGGGCGGAGAGTTTCGGGTGGCGGAGTAGAGGCAGGCGGAGGAGTCGCCTCTTCAGAGGCAGAAGACTTCGGCCAGTGCACGGGGAGTTTGCCACCTGGAGGGCTCATTCTGAAAGGGAGAGCATCCTCTAGGGCCAAAATGAGGACATGGATTCGGCATTGTGGCTGGGGCAATCCCATGCTACCGTTGCTCCCTTTCTCTACCCCCTCCGCTGAGGCTGAGCCGGGTTTCGACGGTTGTAGGGGCTCTGAGTCGGCTGGGCACCGCGGGGAGCCGCCCTTGGCAAAGCTAGGGCAGAAGAGTGGGTAATAAGACCTCCCTTCACCCAACTTCCGTGCGCTTCCCCCACTTCTTCCTTTACTGCTCCCTTGCTCCCACGTCCTTTGCGAACAGGGTACCCCAAGTGGGCAGACATCACTGGGTAAAAAAAAAAACCACGATGTAACTGGGTTTGCTGTCTCTAAATGATACTTGAGATGTTTGGAAAGTGCCTGAATGGCGTATTCAACGAAGTCTACCAGCCAGATATTAAATCTGGTATAAATTATCTTAGAAAAGTGCAATTATGAGAAGCACCTAACTATAGGATAGTCAGGCGTAGCCTTGTATAGTAGATGTGCATATTTGTTAAAAAAAAAAAAAGTAGACTAGGAAACCGTATAGATATAGAGGTCTAGGCGAGACATGTTGCAACAAGCCTTTTCCAACCTCTTTCTTACCTGCCAGTAAACCTGCCCTGGTTTAAATGAAGTAGAACGATCCTATTCATTTATGTTTCAATGACTGAACTGTAGGCACTGTGTAGTGATAGATGTCTCCGAGTAGATATGTGAACATTCAGAGAGATGAGATTGTCAACTGTTGAGCCTGTCTCTTAATCTTTTAAGAAGATAGTGTGGTCAAGTGGAGGTGTTGGCTTTGTGGTATATAAATCTGAGATTGAACCCAGACTGTGCGTGCCAGTGCTAGTTTTTGACCTCGGTTGAGTCATGGAACCCGCAAGAACTTCCATTTCTTCGTAAGTAAAAATGAGATAAAATTCTTACCTGTATTAAAAGAGGAGTGATGTGCTTAAGTAACAGCCCATTTTAATGGAAGCACCTTTGAATTGCAAGGTGAATTGTTATCATTAATTGTGCTAGTCAAGGTAGCCCAGTTTTGTGGAATGAGGTTTGAGATAGGAAGGGAACTTGATAATATCATAAAACTTATGTATACAATATGATTTGCAGTGACTTCTAGAAATTGATCATAAGTAGTATGAAATTTAATTATCAGTAGTTTCTAAAATCTTATAAATAATTAAGTATAATGTCTATTGAAATGACCAAAATATATTTAATAAATTTTTGTCAGATGCACCATACTGGTGTATACAGTATGGAGTGTGAAATACATTTGAAAAGTGATACATGCATATCTTAATTAACATCACAAAGCTCTTTAAATAAAGAGAATTAAAGTGGGGTATAAAATAGAAAGTAATTGTAATCATAAGATTAAAGTCAGCATCTAGTTACGTTCCGTGGTTCATGCCTATAGTCCTGGCATTTTGGAAGGCTGAGGCAGGACGATAGCTTGAGTCCAGGAGTTTGGGGTTACAGTGAACTATGATCAGGCTATTGCACTCCAGCTGGGTGACAACAGGACCCTGTATCTAAAACAAAACAAAACAAAATCAACATCAGTAGCACCCCTCAGCTCAATTAGATTTAGACTATTAACAAAACTTATAGAATTCTTATATATATAATATTTTGTAAAATAAATGAAAATAAAATTTCTGCCTTTAAATCACTCATCATCAGAATATAGAAATAAATGCAAGAAACATGAAGTCTTTATATTCATTTGTTTCGTGGATTTAAAATAATATCGTTATATGTAGCCTATTATATGTCAGATTTTTAGCTGACGTAGTTTACTTTTTCTTTTCTTTCTTTTCTTTTTTTGAGCTAGTCTCTCTCTGCTGCTCTGTTGGGCTAGAGGGCTGTGGCATCAGCCTAGCTCACAGCAACTCAAACTCCTGGGCTCCAGTGATCCTCCTGCCTCAGCCTCCCAAGTAGTTGGGACTACAGGCACACACCATAATGCCCAGCTAATTTTTCTGTTCTTAGTAGAGACCAGATCTCGGTCTTGCTCAGGCTGATCTCCAACTCCTGAGGTCAAGCAGTCTTCCCGCCTTAGCCTCCCTGGGTGCTAGGATTATGAGCCTCCACGCCTAGCCACGTAATTTACTTTTTGCTGCTTCTTTTTTTTTTTTGAGACAGAGTCTCACTTTGTTGCCCAGGCTAGAGTGAGTGCTGTAGTGTAAGCCTAGCTCACAGCAACCTCAAACTCCTGGGCTCAAGCAATCCAACTGCCTCAGCCTCCTGAGTAGCTGGGACTACAGGCATGCGCCACCATGCCTAGCTAATTTTTTCTATATATATTCGTTGGCCAATTAATTTCTTTCTATTTATAGTAGAGATGGGGTCTTGCTCTTGCTCAGGCTGGTTTCAAACTCCTGACCTTGAGCAATCTGCCCAACTCGGCCTCCCAGAGTGCTAGGATTACAGGCATGAGCCACTGTGCCTGGTCATGATACTTTTCTTGATGATCTCCTCCACTCAAAGTATGTGGCTGGCTGGGCGCGGTGGCTCAAGCCTGTAATCCTAGCTCTCTGGGAGGCCGAGGTGGGCGGATTGTTTGAGCTCAGGAGTTCGAGACCAGCCTGAGCAAGAGCGAGACCCCATCTCTACTATAAAAAATAGAAAGAAATTAATTGGCCAACTAACATGTATAGAAAAAATTAACTGGGCATGGTGGCACATGCCTGTAGTCCCAGCTACTTGGGAGGCTGAGGCAGCAGGATTGCTTGAGCCCAGGAGTTTGAGGTTGCTGTGAGCTAGGCTGACGCCATGGCACTCACTCTAGCCTGGGAAATAAAGTGAGACTCTGTCTCAAAAAAAAAAAAAAAAAGTATGTGGCCATTCCAAGCATCTTTGCAGTTGTCAGTTATGGAATTTGCTTGTCAGGAAATCTAAAAATGTCTAAACCTTTCTTTAACATCTATTACTTGGATGACCTCAGAAAGTTTTAGGAAAGATTGGGAAGGTTTACACACACACACACACACACACACACACACACACACACACACACACACACACACACACATATATATATACATCCCCACCCCCATATACTAGAATCATGTAATGAATAAGTACAGTTGATTTTATTGGTACTGTCAAATCAGTAGTGAAAGGGTTACTGTGGAAATGTTAAGAAATATTCAGGCAATGCTTGCTTTTTTTTTTTTCTTAAGACAGGCACAAAAATGAGATTTATTGAGAGAAAGATAGGATTATAGAGCAAGAGCAACATGTAGGTTTACAGAGCACAATACATATTCCATAGTTGATGATCAGACCTGTTGTTACAGCAAAAGGAAGGGCACAAAAAGCAATGCTTTCTTTTTACTCAAACCAAATGAGTATTCTTCCAGAGCTTGTTTTTATTTTAAAGCATATTTCTTTTATGGAGATGTGATTTAGTTTGTAATAAGGATATATAATCATTATCTCAATAAGAAAAGGTTGATGTCACAGACAAATTTTAATATTACCAGTCTTCATAGAAAGTGCTTCAGTGGCTTTAGATAAGTGGAAGTAGATTTTCCTGAAAGAAGTTTTGAATTTGTGTAATGATAGTTTTTCTCTTTTTAACATCTAACTTGTCTCTACTCATTTCTGCCTAATATAGAACCTTTGAGAAGCTGGGAGGAAAAAAAAGAATGAATTTACTTCAGAATTACCATTTTGAGTTTCAGAGATTACTTATTTGGAGAGCTAAATTGGATTTTGACATTATTGGGATTGTGTTCAAGATGGACTCAGGAGAAAAAATTAGATGCCATCTGTTTCAGATTTCTTCTTTCTCCACCCGTTTCATGTTTTATGACTTTGTGTTCATCAGATTATTTTCAAAAATAAAAATCCTCAGTAGATTTAGGTTATATAATGTTAGCTCTGTCAGTGAACATGTAACTAAAGAACCTGCATTTTTATATTGAGTTGTATAGGATGATGACAGAAAATTGGTTAGAGGTAATTGTTAAGTTTTTTCAAACTCTCTGAATGTTAGGTAGCTTCATGCATCTTTAATTGTCATCATTCACTGGATAAACTGTTTTTGTCATTCTTTAACATAGTCCACTTGCTGGTGGAAGTTGCTAAAAAAAATGGGTATGGCGATGTTAGGATAAATGCTTATTTACTTGATGTCTTAAAACCAGAAGAGAAGCTTCTACTGATGATTTTTTTTTTTTTGAGACAGAGTCTCACTCTGTTGCCCAGGCTAGAGTGCCGTGGCGTCAGCCTAGCTCACAGCAACCTCAAACTCCTGGGCTTAAGCGATCTTTCTGCCTCAGCCTCCCCAATAGCTGGGACTATAGGCATGCACCACCATGCCCAGCTAATTTTTTTTTTCTATATATTTTTAGTTGGCCAATTAATATGTTTCTATTTCTAGTAGAGACAGGGTCTCGCTCTTGCTCATGCTGGTTTAAAACTCTTGACCTTGAGCCATCCTCTTGCCTCGGCCTCCCAGAATGCTAGGATTATAGGCGTGAGCCACCATGCCCAGCCTGGTGAGGATTTTTAGTTTAGTGGTAAGCCTACTTAAATTTACTTTTTCAGTAGTGAGTTTTGCCTTACCTCTATGCCTGTTGCTTAGTTTTCATCTAAATGTGTGCACATTCATGGCACTTTTCATGTTGGATATTAATAAATCCTGAGAACAGGCTTTTTGGTTTACTGAACTGTAAAGACCATAACTTCTAACTTAGCATGGACCAGAAAGACGCTGGCATCTTTGAGAAATTGTCAAGTAACAATAGTGTTGTATCCCAGAAATGGCCTAAAGAGAGAGCTATCTGGATAGAAGAGAGCCACGTTTTATCTGCAGCAGGAATGTTCTGGTGGGGTAGGAAGACGGATGGACTGTCCCCAGCTCAAAGTGGGCAGTGTGGTTATAGCAAGGTATGGGATGCCAGGGATGGAAATTGGTCTTTTTTCTTTTCTTGTGTCTGTGTGTGTGCGTGTGCGTGTAGGCAGGGTCTCACTCTGTTGCCCAGGCTACAGTGCAGTGGTGTGATCATAGCTCACAGCAATCTCAAACTCTGGGGCTCAAGTGATTCTTCTGCTTCAGCCTCCCCACTACCTGGGACTACAGGCTCACGCCACCATGGCCAGCTAATTTTTAAATTTTTTGTAGAGGTAGGGGTCTCACTGTTGCCCAGGCTGGTCTCAAATTCCTGGCCTTAAGCTATCCTCTGGCCTCATCCTCCCAAAGTGCTTGGTTTACAGGTGTGAGCCACCATACCTGATCGGAATTGTTCTTTCATGATCTTTTACCCATTATGATAGAGAGATGGAAATACTAGGAAAAGGAATATTCTCTTTGATTTTGCTTTGGGCAGAAATTCTGGGTAGATAGGTAGCCGTTGCCCTTGCCACCAAAGAGGGTAAGCCTAGGTGCTGAGGAAGCCTGGTGAAGTGCTGCTGCTTGGTATCTTCATCAAAATGCCACATTAGTGCTCGCTTCGGCAGCACATATACTAAAATTGGAATGATACAGAGAAGATTAGCATGGAAATTATAAAAAAAAATTTTTTAAAAACCACATTAATTTTCCAGGGATCAATAGCATTGGACTCACATTCATTTCTGTTGCTTGTGCATTCTAACTCCTTAGCCTAGTGAATAAGGGACATTGAGGACTTTTGGGCCTCTGAATGAAAGTACCATATGTTTACATCTTTCTTGATACATTTTAAAGTACACTTCAAGGCTGGGTGCTGTGGCTCACACCTGTAATCCTAGCACTCTGGGAGGCCGAGGTGGGCAGATTGCTTGAGGTCAGGAGTTCGAAACTAGCCTGAGCAAGAGCGAGAGTCTGTCTCTACTATAAATAGAAAGAAATTAATTGGCCAACTAATATATATAGAAAAAATTAGCCGGGCATGGTGGCGCATGCCTGTAGTCCCAGCTACTGGGGAGGTTGAGGCAGAAGGATTGCTTGAGCCCAGGAGTTTGAGGTTGCTGTGAGCTAGGCTGACGCCAGGGCACTCACTCTAGCCTGGGCAACAAAGCGAGACTCTGTCTCAAAAAAAATAAAAATAAAAAAAACATAAAGTACACTTCAATTTGTGTGTTGGCCATAATGAATGATGTGAAAAAAAATTGGGGGGTGGTGTTTGAGTGTTCATTATAATCACCAGATCTCATTAGCTTCTTTAGGATAAATTGCTAACCACAGGTGTAGTCATACGGCTTCCCTGCTGGAGTTCTTTTCCATTTCCTAGAGGTCACTCTCTGAAGGAGGTGCCATTGAGCAGAGAAATAACCAGTGCCAGGAAAAAAGCAAGGGGATTAAAATCTCTTAATTTTATTTTTGCTTTGCTAGAATTTCTGTAGTCTACAGTGGCAGTATCTACTCTTTGAGATTGCTTATGCCCTATTGTGTGGTTTTCTTTTTTTTTTAACTAAAATTTGAGGCTGGCTGCTAAGGCTCACTCACGCCTGTAATCCTAGCACTCTGGGAAGCCAAGGCAGGAGGATCGCTCGAGGTCAGGAGTTTGAGACCAGCCTGAGTAAGAGCGAGACCCTGTTTCCATTAAAAATAGAAAGAATTAGCCGGACAACTAAGAATATATAGAAAAAATTAGCCGGGCATGGTGGCGTATGCCTGTAGTCCTAGCTACTCGGGAGGCTGAGGCAGAAGAATTGCTTAAGCCAAGATATTTGAGGTTGCTGTGAGCTAGGCTGATGCCATGACACTCTAGCCCAGGGAAACAGAACGAGACTGTGTCTCCAAAAAGAAAAATTTTTTTTGGCTGGGTGTGGTGGTTCACCCCTGGAATCCCAGCATTTGGGGAAACTGAGGTGGGAGGATTGCTTAAGGCCAGGATTTTGAGACCAGACATAGTAAGACCCTCTCTCTCCAAAAATTAAAAAAAAAAAAAAAATTAGCCTGGTATGGTGGTGTGCACCTGTAGACCCAGCTACTTCGGAAGCTGAGGCAGGAGGATCACTTGAGTCCCTAGGAGTTTTGAGGTTGCAATGACCTATGATCATGCCACTATACTCTAACCTGGGTGACAGAGTGAGACATTGTCTCAAAAGCAAAAGCAGAACAAAATGAAACATTCCAAGAAAAAAAATTTAAAAATGTACTTTTTTAGAATAGTTTTAGGTTTACAGAATAATTGAGCAGTTAGTACATAGAATTTCATATGCTCTCTTCCCTTTCACAGTTTCCTCTGTTACTAACATCTTTCACCAGTGTGGTATATTTGTTATAATTAATAAACCAATATTGATACATTATTAACTGTAGTCCATAATTTACATTAGGGTTTACTCTTTGGGTTGTACATTCTGTGGGTTTGACCAGTGCATAATGACATGTATCTACCATTACAGTTTCATACAGAATAGTTCTACTACCCTGAAAATCCTATGTGCTTTTCCTATTCATCTCTCCTGTCCTTGCTGACCTTTTTACTGCCTTTATAGTTTTGCCTTTTCCAAAGGCATTTTAGGACTGGTTTCTTTCATTTAACAATATGCATTTAAGATTCTTCTCTTTTTGTGGCTTGATAGCTTATTTCTTTTTATTGTGGAATAATTTTCTATTGTATGGATTTATCACCGTTGTGTTTATCCCTTCACCTTTTGAAGGACATCTTGGTTGTCTCAGTTTTTGGCAATTATGAATAAAGCTGCTATGAACATACATGTCCAGGCTTTTCTATGGCTGTTAAGTTTTCAACTCCTTTGGGTAAATACCTAGGAGTATGATTGCTAGATAATGTGGTAAGACTGTTTAATTTGGTAAGAAGCTGCCAAACTTTCTTCTGAAGTGTCTGTACCATTTTGCATTCCTACCAGCATGAATGAGAGTTCCTTTTGATCCACATGCTCTCCAGCATTCGGTATTAGAATTTTTTTGTATTTGTTTTCATTTTTTGTATTTTAGCCATTATCTAATATTTATGTATGTCATTGTTGTTTAAATTTGCTTTTATGATGTATGATGTTGGGCATCTTTTTATATGCTTATTTGCCATGTATATATCTTCCTTGGTGAGGTGTCTGTTTGGTGAGATTTTTTGCCCATTTTTAAATTGAGTTGTTTGTTTTCTTTTTTTTTTTTTAGCGTATTATGGAGGTACAAGTGTTAAGGTTACATATATTGCCCATATTGCCCTCCAAGTTGTTTGTTTTCTTATTGTTGAGTTTTCAGTGGTCACTATATATTTTGGATACAAATTCTTTAAAATTTTTTTTTTTTTTTAGAGACAGGATCTCACTTTTTCCCCAGGCTGCACTGGTGCAATCGTAGCTCACACTGTAATCTGGAAATCTGGGCTCAAGAGATCCTACTGCGTCAGCCTCCTACTGCCTCAGCCTCACCTGTAGCTGAGACTACAGGTGTATGCCACCATGCCTGGCTAATTTTTATTTTATTTTGTGTAGAAATAGGGTCTTGCTATGTTACCCAGGCTGGTCTCAAACTTCTGGCCTCAAGTGATCCTCTTGCCTCAGCCTTCCAAAGTGCTGGGATTACAGGCGTGAGCCACTGCTCCTAACCACAAATCCTTTTTCAGATATTTTTATTTATTTATTTATTTTTGCAGATATTTTCTTCAAGTCTATTGCTTATCTCTTCATTCTCATTTTTTTTGAGACAGAGTCTCACTTTGTTGCCCAGGATAGAGTGAGTGCCATGGCATCAGCCTAGCTCACAGCAACCTCAATCTCCTGGGCTCAAGCGATCCTACTGCCTCAGCCTCCCGAGTAGCAGGGACTAGAGGCATGCGCCACCATGTCCGGCTAATTTTTTTTTGTATATATATTTTTAGTTGGTCAATTAATTTCTTTCTATTTTTAGTAGACACGGGGTCTCGCTCAGGCTGGTTTTCGAACTCCTGACCTCGAACAATCTGCCCCCGCCTCGACCCAAGGTCACCTAGATTTTCTCCTGTGTTATCTTTGAGAATTTTTATAGTTTTGCATTTTACATTTAGGTCTAAGATCCATTTTAAGTTAATTTTGGTGAAAAATATAAGGATTATGTCTATGCTCCTATTTTTGCCCATGGATGACCAGTTGTTTTATAAGAATTGTTCTTACAAATGTTAATAAGGAGTATTTTAAAGAAATTAAGATGCATGAAATAGTTTGTGGGAATGGTTTTTAAAAATGAGATTTTCGTAACATTTGTGGATGTAATTAGAAGTATTGTTCAGAGTCTGATTTTCCCTTTCAAAAAGATTGATATTAGGTTATTAGGTACAATTGACAAGTGCTTAATTCTTTGTTTGATATATGTATTAGAGCATTAGAAAGTGTGAGCTAAATGTGGTGCTGTTGTGTGACAGTTGCAGGTGGTAAAGGGACTTGACAGGAGATCTAAATTCAGAATTTTTGAACTGTTACTAAAGATAAGAGCTTTTACCACTTGCTTTTTATTGCTGTTCAGGGTTTCAGCTATACAGGTTTTTTGACCACCCTCTCTAGCGTTTGCTTCTTCCTATTAAACCTGTTGAAAATATCCAGAAGCTTGAGCTGGCAAAACCTAAATATGAGTAGGAAGAACTACTATGGGTACTGTAGTAGTTGCCTGAATATTTCCAATCCTGACTCAGGCTGGGAATCTCAATTCTAAAAGTAATAGTATGCTATCCTGATATGTTCTTTCTCATATAGTCTTAATATTAATTGTTAGCTAGAATCTTTTTTCATTTGTCTTTATAACTATCCTGTCTTTCTAGGTCACCTTCTATTTTCCAAACGTCTTAACCTTAGTTGGTATTGCGGCATCTAAATACTCTGTTCATCTAGGGTATGGTGCAAGAATTGTTTAGTAACAATGTGTTTCGTGGGTTTTGTTTGATTTTTCACCTACTTAAATAATAACAGACCCAAGGAACTATCCGTGTGAACGCACTTAAATTCTCCAGGGATAGATGCTCTCCAAATCAATCAATATGCAAGCTGACTTTGTCTTTAATGGGAAACATCTGGTTAATGCTTGTGTTTCTTGAGTTTCATAGATTATAAAATCATAAAGCTAAAAGAAAACATGGAGATGGTCTAGTTAGATGCTTTCATTTTACAGCTGAGACTACTTAAGTGCAGAGACTTAAGTGATTTGTTCAAGATTGTATAGCTAATTAATGAGTCAGACTGGAACTGAGGTCTTCTAACTCCCAGTCTTATTTCTGATATAACTACACTAATTCTTTCCTTTTAGTTAGTGAAGAAATTTTGGTTTTATAAGAAGTAAATTGCCTAGGAAATTTAATTAATTAATCATTTATTATTTTTTGAGACAGGACCTTGTTTTGTTGTTTGGGCTAGAGTGCAGTAGTGTCATCATACCTCACTGCAACCTCATAGTCCTGGGCTCAAGCAATCCTCCTGCCTCAGCCTCCCAGGTAGCTGGGACTACAGGCGCATACCACACCTGGCTAATTTTTATATTTTTTTGTAGAGACTGTTCTTGCTTTGCTCAGGCTGGTCTCAAACTTCTAACCTCAACAATACTCCTGTCTTGGCCTTCCAAAGCGCTAGGATTACCGGTGTGATCCACCCTACCTGGCCCAGGAAATTTAAGTGGACTATTAAACTACTACAGTTTTTCTTAGAATTTAAATATTTGGTTGAATTCCTAGTTTATATCTGAAGTGTTGAACAAGTTAGTGTGTATTTCTTTCAGGTACCAGGTGTCACTGGATTTTTAGTTATGAGCAAATTTATTGTTTTACATTCTAGATAGAAATTGGCCAATTTAAAAATAATGGTCGGCCGGGCGCGGTGGCTCACGCCTGTAATCCTAGCTCTCTGGGAGGCCGAGGTGGGCGGATCGCTTGAGCTCAGGAGTTCGAGACCAGCCTGAGCAAGAGCGAGACCCCATCTCTACTATAAATAGAAAGAAATTAATTGGCCAACTAATATATATAGAAAAAATTAACCGGGCATGGTGGCACATGCCTGTAGTCCCAGCTACTTGGGAGGCTGAGGCAGCAGGATTGCTTGAGCCCAGGAGTTCGAGGTTGCTGTGAGCTAGGCTGACGCCACGGCACTCACTCTAGCCTGGGCAATAAAGTGAGACTCTGTCTCAAAATAAATAAATAAATAAATAAATAAAAATAATGGTGACGTTATTATAGTGTGTATTTAGTGAGCACACATTTGTCTGCATTAAAATGAATCTT